>NW_004624805.1:2232020-2432839 GCF_000247695.1 Heterocephalus glaber
CACACACACACACACACACACACAGTCTTCCCCTTCTAATGAAGTCACAGCTCTATCTTCTTTTACCTTTAGCCCTGCAGCCCTGTCTGGAGATACCCGCAGCACCCTGGTGGTTAGGTTCACACAGGACTGCCAGGGAACCGAAGCTCCTGAGTGCACAGCACGTCCCTGGCCTTTGAGTGCACTGCTGAAATGCCAGTCACTCGCAAACTTTGGTGTCAGGGACACCTCTTGGAGATGTTCGTGACACCCCCTTCCCGGGCCCTGGAGACTCACGTGCAGCTGCTCCAATTCCACTCAGTGCTTCAGCCCAAGAGTCTCATTTCTGATAAGACCTCAGGTGACCCTGCTGCCTGCTGGCCCACGCCTGGCCTTTGAGAAGTGCTGCATTAGACAACGTGCTTGGGTGACCAGTGTTGAACAAAAACTAAAGTATAAAATAATATGAACTTAGTCTTTTTAAAGAAAATTCAGAAATCCTGAAGATCTTTCATATTTAGAGAATACTTCTGCATTTGCCTTGAAATTATGTATCACATTGTTGCTAAGCTTCACAACTTTCAGATTTTAAAGAACTGTAATGTTAGCTGAACTAATGAGGATGAAACTATTTTCGTGTTTGTGATATATATATATAATTATTATTTATTATATAATTTATTTTAACAGATTTGTTGTTATTCTAGCTACATGGAGTTTCTCTATCTACTTTCCTTGGCAACTTAAAGGCGCTTTGTAATCATTTTCAAATCTTCAAATCTCCTCCAGAGAGAACATTGAATAAAAATGAAGTTCGGAGACTAGCAACTGTGAGATACAGATTCATCAGCGCCTTGCACAGATCTTTGGTAGAGCAGGAAGCAGGAGGAGGGATTTGTCCAGCCCATCTGCCTGACAGGGGGCTGCAGAGAGCCAGCGACACTTTTCAAGCTTTGGAGTTAAGCATGGAAACTTGTACATTCATTAATGCATCAACACCAAGCTCCCCTTTTAGTAGTCTACAAAAATCAACAGTGTCTTGGGCCCAGGTTTCTGAAACTGATGATCAAATCAAATCAAGATGCTTAGAGGTTAGCAGAGGTTCCTCCTGGAAACTCGCAGCAGCTAACAATAAACTTCTGCAAACACTGAAAGTTGTGAAGTTTAGCAACAATACAATAATGAGTTACAAAGCTGTATTGTTTCCATTATTCCGCCATTTTACCTAATTATTTCTGGTATAAACCCCAGTGGAAACAACGCATATTTTGTCATGAAACGCGAGCCAGAGACTTTGGATCTCAGACAAGAGGGAAACATTGGCAAAGACTGCAGCATAAAACTGTGGTATGTAAATTCCCATGTACATAAAATGAAGAATTAGTGTAAAATGTCATACCAACAGCACACTACTCAGTATTTGTGCATTTTCTATTAGAAGTAAACTTGCTCCTATGATTAAAAAAATGTGATTTCAGTAATTGTCAGATAAAATTCATTTCAAGGTGTGTCATTTCAGCATTCACCTAGAGAAATGTTTAGGAGCAAGGGCGATATGAAAACCATTCCTTTAAATAAATACAAATGTGAAGATGCTACGGGCAAATTCACCTAGATGAACATCTGTGTTCCAGAATGCAGCTACTAGTTTTGATGGTGATTGTGAGGAGAGCTGATGTCCTAAAGTACACAGATTTGTCTTAGTTTTTTTTTTAAAGATCGTTGCGTTTTTAAGGTAACTGTAGATTCACATGCAGTTTCAGCTGTACTGCAGAGACCTGATGGGCACCAGTTTTCCTCAATGCTGTTATCTCCCAGAGCTACAGTATCACCAGGACATTGACATTAATAACCGAGATACAGGATTTTCCATCTTTATAAGGATCTCTTGTGTTCCCCTTGACACCATCTGCCTTCCTGCCCCTCCTTCCACTTCAACTTCCAGTCTATGGAAACAATATTTCTTTCCCTTTATTTCAGTCTTGTTTGATTTCTTCCATCAGTATTGTATACTTCTTAGCATACAAAACCCTATACAAGTTTGTTTCATTATTACACTTGGTATTTCAGTTTTGAGCAATTGTAAATGGTATTCTATTTTTGATTTCCAAGTCCACATATCTATTGTTTGCAATTTTTTTTCTTTTCTTACTTTGCATCCCATAATCTTGCTGATTTTTCAGTTCTAGGAGTTTGTTGCAGATTCTTTGGGTCTTTTGTGCAGATAGTTTTGCGTTTTTCTGTGCAATCTGTATGATTTGCATGTCCTTTTCTTGGCAATTGCATGGATAGAGCTTTTCGCAACATGTTGAGCACAAGTGGTGAGGGTGGACATCCTGGTGTTGTTCCTGAGCTTGGGAAGCAGAATCCAGACTTTCACATAAAGTGCAACATTATGTGTAAATTTAAACAGATGATCTTTATTAAGTTGAGGAAATTACCTTCTAAGATACTTATTTTTATTAAGAAATACAGAAATTCAGATTTTATAAACATTATAGGAGTTTTTCTCTTTAACTTTTTCTTTTTAATATACAGCAATAAAATCACACTTTCACTTCTTTTGGAACTTTAAAAACTGACCTTTATCATCTATTCCCACTGAAAGGATGTGGCATTGTTTCACCTGTGCTGGCTTTGTTATGCAATGCACTGGTTTTGGAGAGGAGGGGTTTGCTGTCAGTATTAAGCCAACTCACCAAGAATAAAAATAAGTCTCAGGTCATATTTGACTGGCAAAGGATCGACTTCTTGAAGGCTTTGGGTCCAGCATGGCACGCTGTTGGGGAAGAACAAAGGAAGGGACTCTGGACTTGATGGCCTCCTGTGGCTGGTCACCCTGCTTTTGCTCCCATGCTGCCGGGAGGAGGAGTTTTACGGAGGGTTGGGACAGATTGCTTTTGTCCTAACTTTAACTCCTTTGTGGCCATGTGACCTCGCAGAGCTGAGAGGAAACCCATTCTTCTCTAAGTTCTGGATCAAAGCTCTTCACCCTGCCTGCAGTTTGGGAGCTGCAGGGCACGGAGACCAGCGGGGTTGTTTTCCTCCCCTGTCCTAGACTTCCAGCCTGTGGGTACTGAATACACCCCTCTGGCCACCCACCGAGCCTCATCTACTGCAGAATGCTCTGGGGTGTTAGATTTTTGCTTTAACCAGATGAATCTCAGTCCCAGAACCTATGTCCAACCACAAAATTATATGAAAATCTGGCAAGGTCTACACTTCAGCCTTATGCATGTGAAGTAGAGTGGAGATTTGTTTGCTTTATTTATGCAAGTGGGGTTTCTACATTTGTCAGACTTCCTTGGTCTTCCTTGGTGACTTCCAGGCCTTTTTCTAGCTCTGGTCTATGTTAACATAATGTATGCATGTCCTTGGCATCTTATTTTCTATGTCTTCTCTGAAGGGTTCTCTTATCCGGGATCACAGTATGGGAATCAGTTCACAGCCGCCCAGCATTTACAAAGCACAAAGCTCCTTAGCAGCACAATGCCCATGATTTACTTTTAGTCCTCTGAGAAGCTCCAACTACCTCACAGTCTTTATTCTGCCTCTGGCAGATTTCATAAGATGCAGCATGTATCAGGTTTGATAGTTACTCCCAAGTATAGTTCTGCATTTTACTGATAGGGTGTTTTACATAATGAAAACAGCCTTAGGCATGTTAATCCAGAGATCCTTAGAACATTCTTGGCTCTTAGAGGAGCTCTTATATTTGTTAGTTTGGTCATTAATATTTCCCAGTTGTTCAAAGTGATCTATGTCTTTAAAAAATGTTAAAGAAGAGCCAGAGTCTCTGGAGTGGGTAGAAATGTAAGGGAGGCATTGTTCTCCTCAGCTGGTAAAGCTGGGTAAGATAGCAGGGCACAGGTCACCATGGCAGTGCCTTGGGACAGCTGTGACAGCTGCAGCCAAGGGCATCTCTACTGGGATGGGCAGCTTCAGATAGGAGGTGGCAGGCACCGAGTCCTGCAGCAAGCTCCTGAAGCCTAAGTTTGAATGTGCAGGGAGTAGAAAGGAAATAATGCTGAATCATCTCCAGTTGTACATTCCTGCTGTAGAGGAGGGCCAGGACTGGAAATAGTACTCACCCTGAGAGCAGTAGTGCTAACAGCTTGAGGACTGCACTGATGGCACAGCGGCCCCTGGTCACGTGTCGAAGCTGAGCATAGAAAGTGATGCTGGTCCACCTAGGGGAGGTGCCAGCGAATGCTTTTGATGGATCACGGTTGGAAGAAGAAGGAATGGAAACAAAGCTGAGAATTTAAAGAAAAAGACAAACACTCTACTCCATCATTTATAGATTCAGTATTAAAGAAATGGAAGTTATTATGTTGCCTTGCCGCCTTGGGTGGACTAATTTAGAATGTACCTATGATGTGGATAAAAATATCACCACCAGTCTGTTTCATGACGCTGGGCATTGTCTTCTACTGGCGAGCTGGTGTGTGTGTCACGTTATAGGGCTGATTTAAATGTAGTGATCATATCTTAGGTAGTCAGGGCAACTGGGGGAGGCAAGAAGTTTATAGGAAATCTCACCTGGATCTTTTCAGGTTAGGCTTTCACTGTGCTTCATTAGCTGAATGTTATTGAGACAATGAAGGAATAGTTCCAAAATAGTCTATTTGTCCAATTGGGGTAATAAATACATTCTATGACTTGAAATATAGCTTACTTTGAAAGGAAACTGGGTCTCCCTGGAGACTGTTAAATGGTTTGTGGAAAACAGTTCTACTATTTGCCTCTTTGTTGCAACATTATATGTTGGAAAAACATGCATAATTATATTTAGTTCCTTCTAAAGGCTTTGCTGGTGTAAAATGCTAGGATGCTAAGCAGCAGGCCCCAGCATTTTGGCACCAGGGATCAGTTTCATGGAAGGATTTTCTTCACGGACAGGGTCAGGTTGGGACGACCATGCATCCGCGTCCCTTGAGTGGGACGTCCACAGCAGAACGCCTGCTCCTGTGAGGGTCTAAGACCCAGGGGGTTGGGCTCCCCGACATTAGCCAAGGAAAAGTACATGAAAAGTGGTACAGAAGAGGAGCCCACTTTCAGAGACGAGGAAGGGTGCTTCCCAAGCGCGTGGGCAACCCTGACTTTGCAGTTCAATCCTCAGCAAAACGAAACACGACTGGTGCCTCAGAAGGGTCCCCCATACAGTTTACATACCATTTGCTAGAATGCAAAAATGCTAAGGAATGTGGGAATGTCCATATTGTAAACTACTATGATTATTATTAATAATGAGATGGCTTAGCAGTAAAAGCGCATATTCCACTCAACACTTCCTAGATGCGCATAGTATTGCTTCCTTGAAAAGGCTTCTTGATTGTTTCTAGGTCTGGCTGTGAATCGGTGTCATGAAACAATGTGCTCAGGAGGGCTCAGTGTTCTAGACAGAGGTCGGTTGCCACTACTGTCCTTTCTGCCATGCATTTTAAGCAGCTCTCTTTTGTAAGGCCGTCATCCCTGGCTGAGCAGCAGAGGAGGACTTTCTTGGGATATAAACACAGTGAATATGGCAGCTCAATCCTTTTTGCTTTTTAAAACAGTTTAAATATTTCTATCTGTTTGTTTGTTTGTTTGGTACTGGGGATCAAACTCGGGACCTTGCACTTGTGCGGCAGGCGCCAGAACCACTGAACTAAATCCCTGGGCCCTCTATCTGTTTTTTTTAATTAAAACTTTTTTTTTGCAGTGCTGGGGGTTGAACTCAGGGCTTTGTCTGTGCTAAGCCCATGATCTACCGCTGAGCTACACTCCTGCCCTCTATCACTCTTCTTTTAATTTTGTTTCCTCTAACCCTTACTACATAGGTGCGTGCGCGCGCACACACACACACACACACACGCACAGATCTGAGCCCATTTTCACACTGGAGTTGAATTCTTAAGAGCTGGCTTGTTGCATAATATGGACCTAGGGCCAGCAGTGTCTTTTATCTACGAGCCCCATCTGAGCTGAGGGACCCCTGCGTTAGCTTCTGGTCACTGTAACAGCATACCTGAGACAACACGCTTGTGCAGGTCTTTCTCTCTTTTCTCTTTCGTTCCTTTTTCCTCTTGACACTAGGGTTGAACCTGTGCAAGTGCTCTGCTGCTGAGCTCCTGCCCCAGCCAGGGGCTCAGCTTCCTGAAGGCTCCAGTCCACGACCAAGGTCCTGTTGCTTTGGTGTGGCTGTGGCATGAGGGCTGTAGGATGAAGGTTGGTGTGGTGGAGCAAGGAGGGTCACTTTAAGGCCGGGAAGCAAAGAGAAAGAGGGCAGGGCCAGGGCCCACAGTTGCCTTGGGAGTCCATCCCCTGTGACCTCAGCACTTCCCCTAGACCACCTCCCTGCAGTGCTGCCCTGGGCTTTGGCAGGACAGCCAAGATCCGAACTGTGTGACACTGTGTGCTCACAAGGAGCAAGGTGGCCCACTCATTTGAGCAAGCAGAAGAGCTTGTTGAAGTGCCGGGACATTAAATGGGGCTCTGCTCTCTGTCTCTGGCTCACCACAGAGTGCACGCTGGGTGAGCAGCATTCTACTGAGACACATCCTGTCCTGGTGCAATAATAAATACCAACTGCCAACCCTGCTTCTGAGAAATGTCTTAACTGCTGCAACTCTGGAGTCTGTCCCTAAGAGACCAGGACACCTTCAAATAAACTATGTCTATGTTAACTCAATGAAACTGACGGTACTGCAATATTCAGAGTTTACAGTAACCCTTGTTTCTCTGCATTACACCATTTTAAGATTGTCCACAGCCCCTTTCGTGGTATTGAGCGCATAGTAGATACTAAATTTAACATTGCTACACCTGTATTATTTCAAAGAGTAGAGATGTTACGTTCTACATTCAGAGAATGTGGCTGGCTACCACTCTTCTAAATTGTATAATGTGAAGTTCTAAATTGCAGAATAGTTTCTTTGTGGTAGGTAGATTGAATGAACGGTCTGAATCCGTGGGGAGCTGATGCCCTTTGCAGGGCGTCTTTACAGTTCTTCTCAGCAAGAGGAGGAATCTGTAGCTCTAGTGCTGGGTTCTGGGCCTGGACATGTAGCTTGCTTTAGCTGAAGGGGCCTTAGTAGACGAGGGCAGCATGTTCTTGAAAAGATGCTTACATGTCTCTGCTTTTCTCTGGCTTTACAAGGAGAATATACCCATGTCCTATTAGCTGTCCCAGACCAGCTGACAGCCAGCTCAGCCCTGGCCCAACGCATGGCAGGACCCAGCCAAGATCTGCAGAGATGCCAAGTGTGGGAGCCTGCATGGCGTAAGTGCATCCAGGCCCAGACATGGGAACCAGCTGGCCCACAGGCTTATGAGCTCAGTCAGTGTTTAGCATTCCCACCATTGTGTTTTGTGCTGCTTGTCACCTAGTATCATTGTGGCAGTGAGTTACTAATAAAGTACCAAACACAATGTAGTCTGTTGGATTCAGGAGTCACTTCAGTTTCATACCAGAGTGATTATTACGAAAACAAAGCATTTTTATCCAGTCATGGACATAAGGAAGTCAAATATTTTTATTCTAACAGATAAAAGGAAAGCATAGGGCATGAGTTGTATGTTCAAAGACTCTTACCATAATAGCTGCATATTTTTTCTCAAGAAAAATGTAGGGCATAAGGTATGACAAACGTAAGGGGGGGTTAGATAAAAATATTAGTATTGTGGTCAGATGAAGCAATTTACAATTATTCTTATACACTTAAGTTATGTAAAAATAATGACAAAAGCAAAAATAGCAAGCCTCTCATGGTTTTGTGTCCTTTTTCTTTTTTTCTCATAAAAATCATGAGACTTGGATTATTTGTGTACTTAAATTGATTCTGAATAAGTATAAATTAATGAGTTATATTTAAAAATTTAGTATATAGAGGGTAAGGGATATTTATCTGCAAACAACAAAAACTGACTCTTGCCTAATTAATCAGAAAAGGCATTTGTTAGAATCATATTGGGAAGTTAACAGATTCAAAGAGAGGACCAGAAATATATATATAGAAGAGCAGCTCTTTGGATCAAAAAGAAAGAAAGAAAGAAAGAAAGAAAGAAAGAAAACCCCAAACAAATTAAATGAGATTAAAAATGGTGGAGCAGAGACCTATAGCAAAATATAGTCTCTTGGGACCTAGAATTGAGACAACTGGAAAACAACAACTTGATGAAGAGAAAAAAAACAACAAAGTAGATTTCTGAGAATTAGGAAGGAGCTGACAGGAAAACTAGAAACTACAGAGAAGCTGGAGAAGCAGAGCACAGTCCCGAGGAAAGAACAAAGCTTGTGGAAGGCTATCCAGCTCCCAAGGAGGGACTGCTGTCTCCAGAGACAAGGTAAGTTGGAGAGGGTCAGTAGTTCCAGGGAGAAACAACAGTTTCTGGCCCCAAGAAAAGCCCATGGCTATTGTAAACTGCAAAAACAGCGTGGGGCTCTACTCCTCCCCCAAGGCAGGCTAGAGTAGAGGAAATCCAGGGCAGCACTCACCCTATCTGAGAGGGTGTCATCAGGAGCCACTTTGGGGAAGGGTAAATTGGTTAAAACTAAGTCAAAGAACAACTACAGAATAACTTCCCTTTAGAATTTCTGGTGTTAATTCTCACAGTGGCTGGGCAGACATCCACAAGAGAGTCATGGAGAGGGCACTGGCCAGACGCAGACCTTCCTTTCCCAAAAAGTTTAAGTTCAGGACAGGAAGGACTTGGGGGCCCCATCCTCCCTGATGGAAAGCCAGGCAAGTAGTGTATGGCTTTTAGAGGAGGCTGCATCTGGCATGAAGTCCAGTTGTCTGCCTGAACTGCTCCCTGCTGCCTACATCCAGCACAGAGCTCAGCAGTCTTTTTGTTTGCTCATCTACCAGGGATGTGGGGATATTCAGCAGGGATATGTCTTGGCTTGGATGGTTGCCATAGCCTGGGGTGAACGGACAGAGGGGCACCTGGAGCAGAAGGGCACCTCACAACCCAAAGGCCATAAACTAGGCAGAGAGCTGTGACTGGGTGCACACAGAAAAACACAGAACTAGAACTGGTGGAGTGACTAAAGCCCTAGGGCAGAAATCATTGATCAACCACACCCAGCTGGAAAGGCAGGGCATTCACACACAAAAACTATAAGAGTGGAAATAAAATGGGCCTTAGCAGTGACTCTATGCCTTTCTCAGTCTGGTGGATTCCAATGCTACTACAGGGCCTGTAAAGAAACCACTCATCCAAAAACTCAGAGGGATTTTTAGGCACTTCTCTCCTCGCCTCTCTCTCTCTCTCTTTCTTTCTTTCTTTCTTTCTTTCTTTCTTTCTTTCTTTCTTTCTTTCTTTCTTTCTTCATTTTTTAAAGGGGGGTGGCTGGTTTTTTCTTTGTTCTCTTTTCTTTTTCTCCTTTTGCTGTCTTTTTTCTTTTATCTTTTTCTTATTCTTTTCTGTTACTTTTATCTAGTTCTATTAATTTTCTTTTACTCTTTTAATAGGATCATTTATCTCATTTTTCTGTACTCATCTTTTATCTTTCAAATTTTACTTGTATCATTCTCCCATTCCCTAATGACTCCATCTTTACTAGTATTACTATTAAGCTTCATTAATCTTTAGATATTTAGTTGACTCTATGCTATTATTATTGAATTCTTTTCTATTGGTAATGATGGTATAATTGTAGCATTTAATAGGTATTTACAGTATGTCAACATTTGGTTTATCTTCGTGTCTAAATTATAATTATGGATCTCTTTTTATGTTTAAAGGTGGTTCAATGGTATCTTTTATTGGTCCTTATGCTATGTCAATATCTATTGCTAGAGTCAATATCTCTGACTCTATTATTGTTGCTAATTTTGTTGATATTGACAGTGTGGCAGAGTTGTTACAATCAACTATTTTTACTGTATGCTAATATCTAGTTTGTTTTTGTGTCATCAACAATACTGTGGTTCATTTTTCAGAGAACTGGCTGCTAGGCCAGTCATACTACCCGCCCCCCCCCAATTAACTGAGGTGGGTGGTGGATCTTAGGACAGAGGCAAAGGCCTATAGTTAGCCACACCCAGAGTGTACCATGGAAAAGCAAACACTAACTAAAGAAATCTTCATAGTAGCAACAAAATCTTTCCATTATAATCAACCTGCAAACCTCAGCACAAGAAAAAAATAATAAAACCAATAGAAACTTTCAGGTCTGTGCCAAGCTTGGGGCTCACACCAATCCTTCCCTCTCACAACAGACACTGCTGAAGATTATTAGTAACTACTTTGAAAAACTGTATGTATGTAATAAATTGGACAATCCAGAAGAAATGGGTAGATATACCTAGATACATAGGAATGACCAAAACTGATCCAAGAAGATTTAAAAATGCTAAATGATCTCATAACAGGCAAGAAAATTGAAACAGTAATAATAATAATAACAAAAATTACCAACTAAGAAAAGCTCAGGATCCAAAGAATTCACTGCTGAATTCTACAAGAATTTCTGGTAAGATCTAATGCTAATACTCTTCAAATCCTTAAAGAAATTGAAAGGGAAGGAGTACCCCAAAGTCATTCCTGGAAGATAACATTACAATGATTCCAAAAACCAGACAAGGATTCAACTGAAAAAGAAAACTAGGAGCCAATCTCTTTAATGAACATAGATGCAAAAATTCTCAACAAAATATTGGCAGCAGAATTCAACAAATCATTGCAAGGATCCTACATTATGACCAAGTAGACTTCATCAGGGATGTGAGAATGGTCCAACATACACAAATCAATAGATGTAATATCACTTAACAGAGCAAGAACAAAAATCACACAATCATCTCAATAGATGCAGAAAACACCTTTGATGAAATCCAATATTCATTTAGAGTAAAGACTCTGAAGAAAATAGGTGTAGAGGGACCTTGTCTCATCTGATGAAAGCCATTTATGACAAACCTATTGCCAATATCATGTTAAATGGGGAAAAGCTCAAAGCTTTCCTTTAAAATCAGGAACAAGACAGGGATGTCTACTATCACCTCTCCTATTTAATACACTACTCGAATCATTAGCCAGAGCAATCAGGCAAATAAAAGAAATAAGAGATATAGATATAGAAAGGAAGAAGTCAAATTGTCATTATTTGAAGATGACATGATCCTTTATATAGAAGATCAGAAAAATTCTACCAAAGACTTAACCAAATTAAGCAATATATCAGGATACAAAATCAACCCACAAAAATCAATAGCATTCCTGAATACCAATAATGAACTCATGGAGAAAGAAATAAGGAAAATAACACCATACTCAATAGCATCAAGAAAAAATAAATTTATTAGAAATTAACCCAACCAAGGAAGTGAAAGACCTCTACAATGAAAGCCACAGTACTCTGAAAAAGGAGACTGAAGAGGACATCAGAAAATGGAAAGATGTCCCTGTTTCTGGACAGGCAGAACCAATATAGTCAAAATGGCCACACCTCCAACAGTGATACACAGATTTAATGGAATGTCAATCAAAATCAGCATTTCTCACAGAACTAGAGAAAGCAGTCCTAAAATTCATATGGAACCAAAAGAAACCCAGAACAGCAAAAACAATCCTGGGCAACAAGGGTAAAGCAGGAGGCATCACAATTCCAAATTTTGAGTTATATGACAAAGCTATAATGATTAAAAACAGACATGTGGATCAGTGGAACAGAATAGAGGATGCAGGATCAGCCCCAGGCAGATTCAGCTATCTGATCTTTGACAAAGAGGCCAAAATATCCTCTTTAACAAATGGTGCTGGGAAAATTCACTATCCACATGCATAAGATTTAATCTAGACCCATATATTTCACCATGTACTAAGTTAAAATCAAAATGAGTCAAAGTTCTCAATGTTAAAACAGAAACACTTCACCTGCTGGAAGATGAAATAGGTAAAACTCTTAAAGACATTGGTGTGGACAAAGATTTTCTGAACATAACCTCAGCTGCACAAAAAATAACATCAGAAATCAACAAATGAGATTATATCAAGTAAAAAAACCCCTTTGGGACAGCAAAGGAAACAACCAAAAGCATGAAGAGACAACTTACAGAATGGGAAAAAAATTGCCAGCTATTCTGTTTTGGTACCAGGGATCAAACTTGGGCCCTTGCGCTTGCAAGGCAGGTGGTGGAACCATTGAACTAAATCCCCAGCCCAATTGCCAGCTATTCTTCATACAGAGCACTAATATCTAGAACATATAAAGAACTCAAAAAAATTAGACTCCCCCAAATAAAAGATACAATGAAAAAATGGGATACTGAAATGAATATCCCTTGTCAGAAGAAGCACAAATGGCTAATAAATGCATAAAAAATGCTCAACATTGCTGGCCATGACAGAAATGGAAATTAAAAGAACAATGAGGTCCCATCTTACTCCAGAAGAATAGTTATCATTGAGAAATCAAATAATAACAAATGCTGGCTGGGCTGCAGGGGAAAAGGAACCCTTCTACATTGTTGGTGGGAATATAAACTAGTACAACCACTAGGAAATCAGTATGGAGATTCCTCAAAAATTTAAAAATAGAAATTCCATTTGACCCAGCTATTCCCTTTCTAGCTATCTTCCTGGAAGAGTCAAAAGCATCATATTAAATAATACATGCATTCCTACATTTATAGCAGCACAATTCATAATAACTAAATAAGTCTTGGAAACAGCCCACTTGTTCATCAACAGGTAAAAAGATTTAAAAAATGGCATTTATACACAAAGGAGTATTACTCTGCCATAAAGAAGGATAACTTTGAGTGATCTGTAGAAAAAGGGAAGTACCTAGATCACAATGTTAAGCAAAATATATCAGACACACAAGCTTAAATAGTTTGTGGTTTCTTTTATGTAAGAAACTTAAAGTATAAATAAACTAAAGAATAAAATAAAAGACATATAATAAGAAACAGGGAAGCAGAACTTTTGCAAGATGGAAGGGCACCAAGAGATGCAGGGAGGAGGGTGGGAGGGAGAAGGGGATAGAAAAAGAATTAATGATGAAATGATGAATGTGATCAAACACGTACTAATAAAAACTGTTGAAAGAAGAAAAACTGAAGAAACAGTTCACAGTAAGAACAGGCCAACATAACGCACTGCGCTTACAATTTTATAAGAAAAGAAATGATGAAACAAACAGGATTAAACCCAACAAAACTAAAATCAGTGACCTAAAACCCTAAGAAAGGACAATTAAAGCAGAGCATAAAGAAATGTGGTCCACTGCCCAACGGCTTTTTCTAGTGCCCTGTGGGAGGAAACAGGTCCTGAGGGCCGCTGCGGGAGGCAGCCCTGCCTGGCAGCTGCCGAGATCAGCGCGAACCCGCAGATCCCGGTCCCTCTTTGGCGGGCGGAGGCCATCGGCCGGCTGGCAGCGCGCAGCCCTGCCTGGGACTGTCCCTCCGGGAGCGCGAGCGCCAGGCCCAGTCCTGCCGGACAGGCAAGGCGCTGTAACGAAGGGAGTTCAAGGTGCCAAGGGGAGCAGCGTGGCCGCAGCAGGCCGTGTGTTCTGATGCCTGCCCGGGACCCAGCGGGGCTGCAACTCACGTGCACAGAGGGCAAGATTTGTGGGCCGCGAGCTTGACACAGATGCGCAAAGGCTTTTGGAAGAATGCTCTTGGCCACAGCTTTTCAACCCCTGGTTACATTTTCATTCTGTCTTTGGACCTGAAAAGATGTGGGCATGAGGTTAACAGGAGTGCTTGCTTTTCAGGGAGGCGGACGGAAGGAAGGGAGGGAGAGCAGTGAGGGGAGTGAGAGGGAGGGGAAAGGAAGAACAAGAAAAGGGAAGCGGGGGCGGGCAGAAGGAAGAAAGGAGGAGATACGGAAGAGTCCAAGTGTCCCGGGGACACTCAGACTGCGAGGACCCGGGCTTAGCTGCAGCCAGCGCGAGCACAGGGTAACAGTGCAGCCACCGCAAGCCTCCCTCTGCGGAAGCCTCCCTGCACACTCTCCTCTCCTTGCCTCCTTGGTCTGCCGCATGCCAGCGTCCTCTCTGCTGGGCCGGAATGGAGACCTTATATCCCCAGGAGTGACATCTTAGAGAGGAGAATTTAAAAGCTTGGCAGACATTCGTGTAGGAGCAAAGAGCTCTATTTGGGGCAAAGATATTGAGTGAGAAGATAATGGAACTTGGAAAAATCGTCACTCGTATCTGCGTGTCTCCGTGTTCACAGCCAGCACGTGGATTTGTTCCTGAAAGACAGAGCAGCGGTTCGCTGTACCGTCCGGGTGCTGTTCCACTGGGAGGGTGTCCCGCAGGGCTCTCTTGGGCCTCTCAGGACGTTTGCATTTCGAATTTCCCTCTGAGTGGCTCACTGCTGAGGCTTCAGGTCCTCTGCTTTGTCATAAAGCAGAGAAGTCTGGGCACAGGATCAGGTGGCTTAATTGGGCCCCACATTGGGTGTCTCAGGTACAGACGGAAAATTTAGTTCATTTAGAGAACATGTCATTACCAACCAGGCCTGTCCCTCTGTAATCCCACTGAGAGCCAAGATGTATTAAACTGTCTGTGTTAATTTGGTTCCGGGCCTGCTCTGAGTGCATGCTGTGCACTGAATCCTGTCAGCTCTGTGACAACCATGGGACCATCTGTCTGATTTTCTTTGCAGATGCAACCTGACAACCCAGACAAGTGCCAAGTAGTGCTGTGTGCCATAGCTTTTGGTTGGTGAATACAAATTCTCCTAACAGTCACCTGAGAAAGGGGTTCATGGAGGCAGGAACTGGGAGTACAATGAGCGGAAAGACTACCAGGGTCACAGGTGTAGGAAGAGGAGAGGCGGGTGCAGGGCAGGAGCTAGGCCCTGGCCATGGAGCCTGGGCATTGGCCACTTGCCGTGAGGTGGGGCTGCCTCCCCTCAGCCTGCCCGGAGCCCAGTGTTCAGGGAGGACTGAGGCCTGTGTAGCAGTGCACAGCTCTGCACACCTGCTCTGAGCCTCACTGTGTCCCCCAAGCTACTGACACCACCCCGTTTCTCTGCCCTCTCCCCTGCAGCACTCATTGGTCATGGATGCTCCTCTCCTGTTCTGCCCCTCAGCTCCTGCCAATGCCCTCTTCCTCTGTACAGGTGGAGGTGTTCCTCCTGCAGGTCATAACTGCCAAAGCCTGATGCTCTCCAATGCCTCGCCCAGGCCATGAGCAAGCCCTGCTGAGCGAGAGCCAGTCGCCAACAGCATTCTCTCCCCATCCCTCACCCACATGTGCTCAGTTTCTTTCTTGTGGTAATGAGATAGCATGTCTACAGGGAATATGGGGTAGAAAAAAAGGCTAAAAGATCTGAAGAAGAGGTTTGGTTCAGGGGTGGGTAGTTCAGCACAGCAGCTGAGGGGGGATGCAGACCTCATTCACTCAAATTGGAATTCCACAGATGCCATATGAATATTCTTTGGCTGTGTAACAAATAGCCCCAGAACTTGCTGCTGCACAGCAGCAATAATTATTCTTGGTGCTACTTCTCCAAGTGTCTCCCAAGGCTGCAGCCATCCAAAGGCTTCCTTGTGGCTGGAGGTCAGCTTCCACAAGGTGGGTCTCTCACACAGTGGGCATGGCCAGTGGGCTGCTGACAAGATGTCTCCAATCACTTCCTCCACATTCTGTTAGTCACCAAACCTAACACATTGTGTGGTGGGACACAGAGGGAAAGGGATACCAGGAAATGGAAATTACTGGGGACCACTCTGGGAGCTGGCCACCCCATCTACCATTCACAGTTGTCAGCTTGGGCAACCGAGTCAAGGGTTTTTAAGTTCAATCTCTAACACAGGGCTGTGAGAATTCAATGAGTCGATACAAATCAGGTGTTTCCATTACTGTTCAAATACTCTCATTACTAGAGATGCAGACCCACGACAGAGTAGTGGAGGACAGAGTGGGGAACGTGTGAGTAGATGTCTCACTGCCACCATCGAGGGATTTGTGGGGCTGTCACGCTGATGTAAGGCTGTCTGCATGCTGGTGGTCGGCAAGTGTGAATGCAGCACAATTTCCATGCAAACCACACATCCTGAGATCAAATACCATGCCTGTGCCACACAGACATGCAGCGTGCAGCGGTGGTCTCAGTGGCTACCGCGGAGTTCGCCTCTGGGAAAACTGCACAGCCCACATATTGCCCCTTGCTTACCAGAAAACTGGAGATGAGCCGCATCTGGTCTAACTGCTCCTTTGTAGCACCTGAACAAGCAACACAGATGGGCACACACTCACAACAAGTGGGTGCTTGCTTTTCAGTATATCCACAATGCACCCTTGACTTACAAACTCAATTCAATCTCAAGGGGTGGTTGTAACTCAAGTTGGTCAGTGAAGACTCAGGCTTCTCTACACAGCCTTCAAAGTCTCTCTCTTGTGCACAGGCAGATCTCAGTGTCCTCAGAGAGACACTGGCCCGGGATTTTCCAGTTAACTCCACACCGGAGAAGATGCTGTCATGTTCGTTCCAGAACTCTTTAGGGTTAAATCTGTATCTCAGACCATCTGGAAGCATAAGTGGTTGGTATTCAGGTCATAACTCAAGACTTTGTTCATAAGCTAAAACTAAAATTCTGGTCATAACACAAGTTGTTCATATGTCAGGGTGTTCATAACTGCAGAGTCCACTGAAATATTGTGTTTCTCAAATTTTTGTAAACCAAGAAACAAATTTTGCTTTGACATTACATGTTCATTTCAGAGGTGATTTATCCCATCATACCTTTCTAAGGACAATAGGCCCTAATGTTTTTAATCTAAAACCTACTTTCTTTGTTCCTTCTTTCTCTAGTATTTTCTCCATCCCATTGTTTTTGGGTCATGGATTTAGTTTTTTTTTTTGGTACCAGGAATCAAACTCGGGTCCTTGCGCTTTTGGGGCAGGCGGCGGCACCACTGAGCTAAATCTCTGGCAGGGTCATGAATTTAATGATCTAGAAACACTTAAAGCCAGGCGTAGTGGTGCATGTCTATAATCCCAGCACCTGGGAGGCTGATGCAAGAGGATAGTCATGAGTTTGAGACCAGCCTGGGCTACATAGGGAGAGCCTGTCTCAAAAAACAAAATACAAAAACCAAAAATCAAACAAAAGAACCACTTAACAGCATTAGGAAGTTGCCGTAAGGAGGAGAATCGTTTCTCAATGTTATTAATTCAGGGCTCTGCAGTCACAGGGGTGAGGCATGTCTTCAAAGAACAGGGTTCTAGAGACAGAGATTGACATCGGAAGCCTGGGGACTCTGATTACGGGCCTGGTGCCATTTGTAATGCAGAATGGAAATGGGACTTTTCATCTGCTTTGATTACTTTGTCTGACACTTCACTGTTGGGTCCGAAGTCACGCTGGAATTAAAACAAGGGAATTCTCAGTCATACACAGCCTATAATACAGCAAATGTCAATGGGAGAGAGGGAGGAGAGGAGGTAGGAACGTTAGATAGCAACCTGAGTCCTAATTCTCCAGATCCTGCCTCGGCAATGTTACTGATACAACAGTAATCTATCAGGGGCCCTTCCAGCTCTGGGTGGGAAAGCTACAAATTACGGCTTTGTTCCTTTTCCTTTGTACTCAGAAGGGAAAGTTGGCCTCTTCTTATGCAACTGGCACAGAGGGGAACAGAGGACAACTTTGGTCTGGGCCCTTCACGCCTACACAGAGCAGTGGAATTCATTTCTCAGTAGATTTTGAGAGCATTCTTAAGAAAGCGATATTCCAAGACAAGAGAAAGTCTCTCTGTAAGTTCTGTTTTGCAAAAGGAAAGGAATATGAAGCTATCAGACATGGAGTTCCTTTACATCAGTTGCATTTTGCAGTTTCATCTCTAACTTCTGCCAAATGAAAGAGCTCTTTTGCGTAACCATGTTGCACGCAGAAGTGGAAAAAGAGAATTTACACGGGGGCTGGTTGTGAGAAGGCCCTCTGGACTCGGTTCAAGGCCTGAAGATGCCCTCAATTCTGATTCCAGCCACTTTCTCCACCCTGCCGCCCCCAGGGCTGGGAAAGGTGAAACTGGGCTGAAAACTCTACCACTTGCAGCGAGAGGCAGAGCCTGCTTCCTCCCCTTGCATCTGAGCAGGCGCTGTGACTTCTGTGATAACCAGAATAAAGCAAGTGACACGGTGCCTTGTCAAGGCCAGGATTTTAAAGCCTGGCAGCTTCCACTTTGTTTCTCCCAGGCCTGAGCTGCCAGGCGGGAAGTCCAGATATCACTGCAGACGCCATGCAGGGAGGCCAGGGCAGCAGGCAGCAAAGGAAAGGGGGCTGGCTGAGCCTGGTTTTGCTGGTCCCTTTGCCCCCACATTCAGGCATATGCTTGAAGCCACCTCGGATCCCCGGACCAGGCCAGATACCAGCTGATGACCACCTGAGGTCCTTGGTCAATGCCACATACAGCAGAAGAATCACCTGGGTCCTCCCTGCTGATTCTGATGCACAGATTGTAAGAATAAACACCACTATTTATCTTTAGAAGCAGGTCTCTGATAAGAACCTTTGACCCTTCAAAGAAAAACAAAAACTCTTCCAGTTTAAGAACTCCTTTCCAAGGTGTATGACTCATGTCTAAACCACCTGCAGATTGCAATCTGCAGCTCAAATTCCAGGCAGTGTTGGGCATCTAAATTTGATTAGGTGGACAAAGAAATTCCTGTATTAAATTCTTGTCCGGTTCTGAAAACTTTCTCATGGCCGCCTTGGGCACAGATGCCATTCATTCTCATTGACCTGTCCCCGGCCGATCATAATCATGCTCCCTGCCAGAAAGTGCAGTAGATTAGAACAAGTCTTCATTTTTAATAGGCTATTTCAGGAGCCATATATTAGATTTGTAGAAACCTCATTCCAGAACATCAAGGGCAATTTTATTGAGGAAATGTTAGCCTAAGCCTTTCTACCTCCACGAGAACTGAAAGGTATTAGACCGCTAGAGTCACAAATTGATTTGATATACTTCGTCCTTGCAGATGTAACTCCTCTGTCTCAAAGACATCAATAATTTTGCCCAGTCTTTTCTCGGTGTGTAGTGTGTTCTCTACACACGGACAGAGCCCCGTCTGCTCAGCTGATGGGCAATGGGATGATGAGGTTATGCCAGCTTTTTCTTTAATTGAAAATTCCTACCCATACCATACCGCACTGATTGATGAATTTCAAAGAATTACAGGTATACCCTATCATTTCCACCAAAACCTACTTTCCTCACCCCTCCTGCAGGGTCTGGGCAGGAAGCACACAGCAAAGCCGTGCAAAAGGGAATCTGCCCTGTCTACCTCGATTCTAGAACTGTCTAGAATTCACCCCTCGTGTCATGATTTTCACTGATCCTTAATTAATTAATTGGTGTTTCATAAAAGCAGAGCCTGGAAAAAATGCGCTTGTCTGCCTGTTGGAATGCTGGTGTTCCTGGTGCTCAGATGTGGGGGGAGTGGAACATTTCCCGCGCTTACATAAGGCCCCGTTCTCTGCCGTGTTTGACCAGCTCTTGGGAGCAGTGGGGCTCATTCTCCTGTGCACCTGCAGGAGCAGAAGCGTGTTTGCCCCCGAGGGGCGTGGCAGGGACGCAGGAAGCCAGAGTGGGCACAGCAGGGGAGAGGACGTGCGCTGCTCTGCGGGGGCCGGAACACTCCGCGCTGTTCCACTGACTTCGGGAACAGGGTCTCCGATGGTAGGGAGGCGAGGAGAGGAAGTGACTAGCAGGACTGGGGAGGGGAGCAGGCTGATGGGAGGCGAAGTCAGTCCATGTTCTATGCACGTGTGAGTGTGCTGAAATGAAGCCCATTGCTCTGTATAACTAAGACGCACTACTTTAAAAACTGACAATGAAAATGACATTGCAAAAACCCATCTACACCCTCTGTGCACCTATGTGCCAAATTAAGGAGTTGGTGTCGTGTCAGCTCCACGAGCTCAGCTTCATGTTCCCAGACAGAAAGGGAGGCAGGGAGGGATGAGGAAGGCAGACCCTCTGATGGATGCCACAGACGTCCCCGAGACATTAGCTCCTTCTGCAGGACACGGCCTTCGGGCCAAGGGAAGCCACGGGGACAGAATTGGGCAGTGGGGTCTGCTTGGAGTGTGTGCTGTGTCCGTCCAGACTAAACCCACAGGAGATGCCGTAGGGTGGGCGGCTGGGCTGCACAAGGAGGGGACGAATCCCCTTCCCGCCAGTTCTGCACAAATACAGACGCCAGAGTAGCCTCCCCGAAAGTGTCCCTGCATGCATACAAGCAAGCACTTCGTGGCCAGCCCCAGGCAGCTGCGAGCTTCTGCCCTGGGTCTTTAGAGACGTGATGCCCCTGGCTGGCTTGACCTCAAATTTCTATCCAGTCTCAACCTTCCCTTTGCAGCGTGTGGGATACTGATGCCTGTTCTGCTCCTTGGTGATGCGTTTTTATAGATGCACAGTTGTAATCACCAGCCACCATGCCCTGTTCTTCAGGTGCCTGCAGACACCAAGCACAGTGAACGCAGGGTCTGGATGCTTCCCTTGCTGTGTTATCAATGCAGCTCCGCGGCAGAGACAGTCGGGCTGGACTGTAGGAAGAGTGAACAGGGAAAGGCATATTATGTGCACCCAGTAAGGACTGAGTCCATCCGTGAATTGAGTGAATTCGATCTAAAGACATTGGAGTGTGCAACCTCAACTTTCTGAATGTTGAGAAAGCTTTTAGGTTGCTGGGAACACAATTTCATTCATCAATCCATCACACATTCAGCAGCTATTTGTCGAGCATCTACTATCTGCCTGGCTCTGTTAGAAGTACTGAAGATATAGCATGAAACCAGCCAGCAACAGTGCTTTCCCATATGGATCTACAAAAGGAGGGGAAGCCACACTGGGCAAATATTATGGAAGTTGTTAATCACGGTGTGGTGATGGAGACATACAGTCTGGGCAAGAAAGGACTTCCCGGAAAGGAGATGTCTAAGTTGATAGGAGTTCTCGGGGGTAGAAGGAGGGGAAAGGGTTTGGGGCAGAAGGAAGAGCAGGATGCCCTAAGGTCAGACAGGGGAACGGAGAGGAAGCATATTAGCCAGTGATGCTGGCCTGCAGATTGCAGGATCTACAGGATGTTTTAAAGATTGAGATTTATGATGGTGACATCAAGGTCCCACCAAGTATTGTAAGCAGTGGTGGGATCAGAAATGGGTTTCTAACAGATGACCTCGCCTGCCCCGTAGAGGATGTACCAAGGGGAACGAGCCTTGGGACAGAGAGCGTGGGTAGGGGCTGCTGCAGAGCCCAGGAGCACAAGCTGGTGGAGGCTGGGGACAAAAGGGACCCGAGTGCCTCCATCCGTTCTCCTCTAGCATGCTCATTGGATAATGCAGCACTCGGTTTTGAGGGGATGGGAGAGGCCATCCGAAGCCCTGTCATCTACCGGTGTTTTCTAACCACTGCATCAGCTCAGTGTGTGCACTGGGGCTGCAGTGTGAACAAAGCAGGAAATGGAACGACCCACTTCCCAACTGCTGACTTGAAGGCAAGCGGGCTGGAGCTGCATATTCACCTCCAGCACATCTGTGTCCTCATTTTGTGCTAGAAGGCAGCTCTAAAGCAGTCTTACAACGCTGCCTGCTTTCCATTTTTTCAGCATGTTCGCTTTTCTATGATATACCCTGTGACACATTCTGAGGACTTGGCACCATTTGATTCTACTTTTTTTAAAAAAAGGAGTTGGGTTGTGAAATGTTAGAAGGTTGAAAATGCATGGCCCAGATTCCCCGAACTACCCATTGCTTTGCGGTCTAAAGTAGAGACACTTGTCTGTTTAGCATTTACCTAGGACACTGTCCTAGGTACTTTGTATACATTAACTCTCCTAGTGCTTATCTTTGCAACATTCTTGAGTACTGCAATTATCCCTATTTTAGAGACCGGAAATTGAGACATGCAGCAGTCAAGCCACTGGCAGAGGCCTACCCAGCCAGTGAGTGACAGAGTACTGGATGGAGGCAGGGGACGCCTGCCTGTCACCTCAGTGCTCCAAGGGCCGCTGCTCCTACACCTGACCTTTAAGTAGACCCAAGCTCCTTCAGAATCAGATCTGCAGGGGAGGCCGCAGACCCTCTGTCCCTTCTCACTGGTTGTAGCCCGTGGCTGCTCTCACTGAAGAAGGACCCGAACTCCTTTGTGAAGTGGGGCTGCGCTTCCCTGGGCCAGGTCCTCCCAGGGGACAGAGCACGGATGAGGTGATCAAGGGCTTCCGTGACGGGAGGAAGGAGCACAGGCAGAGAAGGGCCCTGGGTTCCCCGGCCCTTGGATGTCCTCGTGGATGAAGTTTATAAGCCGTGAGTGAACCTGAGGTCCTGGCCAACTAGACTTTCAGAAACTTCCCAGCTGTTTTCTGTTTAAAATGGGCTTTTTGTTTGCAGAGAAGTTTCAGATCAAGGATTATGCTAATGCCAGAGATAGAAACCGTGCCAGAGGTAAGGTCATTCAGATGGGATTCCTTGAAGGATCTCTTGACGTTTGATGCCGAATCCACAATCCTCTCCCTTGTGAATGGGTGTAGTCCCGGCTGGTTCCCTCAGGGACCCCAGGCTTCTTGACAACTAGCTAAGGAGAGGATTGTGGAGGGCTGGAAGGGAGAAGGACCAAGACAGGAGCCAGGGAGAGGGAAGACAGTGCTTAGGCTGGGCAGTGTCTAGTACAGGACGGCTTCTTTCTGACTTGTCTTCCCTAACACCACCCCAGCATCTTGAAGGGCTCTACCATGAAATGGATTTGCTCAGCCATTTATTAAGGAGAGTGAGGCATATTACCTTAAGACTTGCATTTCTCCTGCAATTCCCTTGGTCCCCACTGAAGTGAAGGATTTGAGAAATGGAAATGTCCATGTCCGAAGTCAGAAAAACAAAACACGGTTAAAATGATGCGGAGGAGCTATGTTTATCACTGCTATTAGGCAGCATTTGTGGGTTGGAAAGCTTGAAAACACACTGGCATCCTGGTTCATTTGTATTCAGAGGGCAATGTCTTTCATGCAGAGATCTCTGCACAGAACACAGGTCCCAGCTGGGCTCCATCTCCACCAAAGAAGACATGGTAAGAGGAAGTGGGCTCACGTGGCAATATGGAGGATTTGTGTTAAGCATAATGTAAACAGACAGTAAAACCAAGCCTGTGTACAAGGAAAGAATCTGACAGTTTATCCAGACCTCGGGGCTTAGAGCCCAGGAATGTTTTTTAAAGTTTACCCTGAAAATATCTCTACAGTTCTGGAGATGACAATAATGTCATTTTGGGGTGCTGACAATGATTGCTCTACCTGTTTCTGACAACTCCACTCAATCCTGAAGCTCAGGGCGCTCCATCTGTCTTTGAAGTAGGTACAGGCAGGGTGAAGTGGTTGTGGCTGTGGTCTTTGATGGATATGGAGGTGGTGGAGACAGTGATGGTGCCGATGGAGACATGGCGGAGGCACTGAGGGAGATGGTAGAAGTCCTGTGGAGGCGGGGATGGTCCTGAGGAACAGGTGGCTGTATTGATGGAAAGGGTAGAAGTAGGAGTGGCAGTAGAATGATGGTGATTTGGAAACCTTCTGTCCTTGTGAAGCTAGTCCGAAACATGGTAACTTCTAAGATTGAATAATTTTCTCTTCTCTTCCTTGGTCTCACTCCAGAGGACTATAGTATTATTGAGTATTAAGAACGGTTTAGCCAAAACTGTTTTAGAAGCCCTCTCATGCCTCAGATATAAAGCCAGCCAATTCAGGAGAGGAGCTTGACTTTGACAAAAGATTTGGGGGGTTCAGCTTGGCTTTGGGTTGACAACACTTCCGCTCATCTGTGCCTCAAAGGCATGTGTATCTGAGGACAGTGTTTGTAAGGAAAGATATTTTCCCAGCTGCTCCTCTGTCCTGCAGAGTCATCATAATGCATTTCAGGTAAAAGTGACCATGTGACTGCGCAGCCATGGCGCCTGAATGTGGTGAAAGGCAGAGGGTTACTGCCGCTGGGTCCCACCTGAGGAGCTTCTCTGAGATGAGTGAGGAAGAATGGAGCCCTCCGGGTGACCTTACATCCTGCTCCCAGAGTCCTCACAGCAATCAAGAGATGAGCTCTTCTCTCCAAAGTAGGAATACTCAGCCTTTTGCTTTCAGTTTCTTACCTGAAAGACACCTTGCTGGAATCTGTTCCCCTGGAGTGTGACATCAGGAATTCAAAAAGGAAGGAGTTGGGTTTTCCGAGCAGAGGTGTCCCTGCTGACAGGAATTAAATTTACACCACCTGAAAGGCCTGGTTGTGATTCCTGCCACCTTCCTGGGATGGTGGGTGGCGGGTTCATAAAGCTGATCTCTCACTTCTGGAATTGGATTGTGTTCCCAAGCTGAAACACGTCTGCATTTAATTTGGATCTGCCCATGTACTGCTCTGGTCTGTCCCATCTGATGAGAAATGGGGCTGAACGTACACACGGCAGCCTGCTGATCAGCACAATAACTCGTTACAGGTCTCCCAAGACTTGGATATCTTAAACCGCCGCCTTTCCAACGCTGAGTCTGAGTGTGCCTGCGCCAAAGAACGTGGAGGCGGCCGTTGGTTTACCAAGAGTCATAAAAATAGAGTTAACATTTCGCCAAGCAATTCTCTTTTTGCTTACACAGCTAGGAAATAAGCCAGAAACTTAGCAAAGAATCAGAGTGATTACGATACTGAGCAGCTAAAAAATGTCTCCTCCCTCTTAGTTTCTTTTTCTGCCAGATGAAGATAAGAGGATTTGTATTCAGAAGTGGTTTGTGTTTTTCCCAAAGGACTCCAATATCCTATTGTGAATTGATACAGTTCATCACACAAACAAGAGTTCAGGAGCGAAGCCATATGATTATTCTCAATAATGTTCAAAAAAGCATGCTTGACAAAATATATCACCCATCCATGCTGAAGCATGGGATTGAGAAAGCTTTCTTAGGGTGATGCCTTAGCCCAAAGTCTGCATTTTACTTAGTAGGGAAATAATGGGGCTTTTCATTTAGGCTGGGAACCAGACAAGAGGAGTCACTGCATCCGCGACTGTCTAACCATGCACTGGAGGTGTTAATGCAACTGGATAAAACAATTAGAAGGATGAAAGCTAGCAGAGGAGCCTGGTGGTGCACCCCTATAATCTTCTCACAAAGGGAGGCTCGGGGGGAGGGGCACAAGTTTGAGTCTCACCAGGACACCTTAGTGAGACTGAATCTCAAAAGAGAAAAAAAAATAAAAAGGGGGGAGGGCCTAGGATGTAGATCAGTGGTACAGTGTGCCTAGGTTCAATCTCCAGGACAGAAAAAAAAAAAAGAAAGAAAAAAGAGAATTAGAGCAGAAGAGGCAAAATTATCCCTATCACAGATGATATTGTACATCTGGAAAACCCAAAAACGTTCAATGGCAAATACACTTTAACATTTTTAATACAGAGGCAGGATATAAAATTCTGTAGAAATCAAAACCATACACAGAAACACATAAACATAAGCATATGCAAATACACAATAATGATAAAAATAATTTTTAAAAACCTCCCATTTCAACTGGCCAAGACGTAGGATATCTTGGCTTAAACTGATAATAAACACTCAGGGTCCATGAGGAAAACTGTTAAACACTCTTGGGAGCCACAAAAGCAAAACTGCATAATCCCAAAACACGTTATGCTCACGCATAGCAAGATGCAGACGATGCTGATTTGTGTAATTTATGCAATGCAAAGAAAACTACCTCAGGTGTTTCTTTTTCTGGAGCTGATTTTTTTTTTCTTTTTCTGGAGCTGGCAAGTTGATTTGAAAGCCCATTTAGAAGGAAAAACAAGAGAAAGAAGAGAGAGGAAGGGACTAGCCCCTGTGAGATACTAAAATATTTTCAGTTGGTGTTAACGCATGAGTTGACAGATGGATGGAATGAGATGGAGAATTCAGAAATAGACACAAGCATATATGAAGCTTTAGTATGTGGTAAGAGTAGAGTCCTAGCTCAGTGGAGGGAGAAAGGCATTTTAATATAAGTAACTGGATATCCATTAAGAAAATATAAAATTTTGATTTTTTTTCATACCACATAGTAGGAGAGATTCCGTAAGGATCATAGACCTGTTTGAAAAGATATGGGTGAATAAAATACTCTTAACTACATTCACAGATCCAGCAGCAGTGAGAAAGGAGAAGGATGCATTTGGCCATATTAAAATTAAAACAAAAGTTCATGAAGCAACCAAACACAACAAATTTCCAAAACTAAAAAAGAGCAAGAACAACTATATTACAAAGTAAAGGTAAAAAAAGACTTACAAGGAAAAGTATTTGCAACCTGTATTGAAGAAATGGACTAATATCTCTAATATGTAAAGAGTTTCTCAAAGACAATGAGACCAATAACAAAATAGAAAATGAACAAAAGATATAAATAGTTCACTGAAAAATAAAGGATAATTTCTTTCTGTTGTTTGCTTATTACAACAGACATATGAATTAAAATTATATAGGGACAACACTTTACAACTATCAGGTTCACAAGACTCCACAATTCTGGAAATATATTCTTTTGTCAATACTGGAGAAATAGTGATGTCATAATTGTGTGGAAACCAAACAGTAGAGCCTAATGGTGTAAATTGGTAAAATCTATAAACATTATGCATTTACTCTTTGACCTCACAACTTATTTCTAGAAATCTGTCTTAAAGATGCGCTAGAAGAATATGAAATGATACTCATATTTATTGTAGCAAAATTTGTAGTATATAATGACTGAAAAATATTCAAGTCCTTTGGAGTAGGGAAATTTAATAAACTAGAACTCATCCGTAAAAGTTGTTAATAGGAATAGGAAAGTTCTTCATATATGGCCATGAAGTGATCTCCAGGATATGTTGCTAAGTAAAAAAACAAATAAATAAATAATCAGGTACATAAGAATATGTACAGTGTTGGGCATGGTGGGACACACCTGTCATCTCAGCACTTGGGAGGCTGAGGCAGGAGGATCATATTGAGTTTGCAGCCAGCCTGGGCTACACAGTGAGACCCATCTCAAAAAACAAAACAAAAATAAACAACCAAACAAATGAATGTATAATATATTATGTTACTTTCGTGTAGGAAAAGTGAGTAAATATGAATATATTTGCTTATATTTTCAAAAGTAGAAGGATAAAGTAAAACATTTAAAATTGTTTTCTGTGGGAAAGAGATGACAAGGATTAGAGAAGAGGATGACAGCCAGGAACTGATGCTTGGACTCTGGGGTCTTACCAGGCTTTTGTTTCATTAAAATCAATTTAAAAAAAACAGTCTTAAGAGCCAAACTAAAATAACTCCAGCAAATTAGTGGCATAGCCATATTTTAAGAGATTTTCAAACATAGTATTTGATCATATATTCTCAGTTGGGTGCATCTGAAGTATAAAATCAACCACAAAGGAATCTTAAAGTGCATTTGGTAGCCTTATAATCAGTGCTATTGTCGGTATTGGTGTTTTGAAACCGTTACATATAAACTGTAAGATTGAGCAGATGAGCTGATCTGTGAGAATTCTTAGAAACCATGAATTTCAATGTCAGCAAAAAATAAAAAAGCCCACAAACGAAGGAGCAGCCCAGGAACAATGAGCACCCCTTGAATTCAGACTGAGAATCCTAACAACCATTTTGTCCTTGGAGAAAAAAGGGTTAGTGTCGGTCCAGGGCCGGCATCACACCCTAAGCCTGTGCACTTGTCATGACTCAGTTTCCGGAATCGCTCCATGGACGTCCGGGTGAGATGCGGAAGGGTGTGGGGGCCAACCGGAAGGGGCTCACTGGCTGAAGATTGTATAACTTGAGCATCAAAGGGAATAATAACCGGGCTGGGGATTTAGCTCAGTGATTTCACCGCCTGCTGTGCAAGCTCAAGGACCCGAGTTCGATCCCCGGTACCAAAAAACAACAAAAAAAGAATAATAACTGTAAAGGTTTGAAACACATCAGTATGTGAAAGTCCATGTGTCACAGTGGTCTGCCAGGAAGAAAATTTAGTGGTCACCTATGGAGGCTGAAAAATGAAGTATTTATTTTACATTCCTATCAGGTATATATTCTGAAGTAACCAAAGAGTTGATGGAAGAATTTCTTTCCTTAGAGAAAAATTGGCATGAATAAATACAGAGCAACTAACAGAAATAGAAAAATAACTATTTCACAATTTGAATGAAATAACGGCTCCAACCAACAATGAGTAATGACAGCTAACTCGTGAGGTGCAATTCTGATGGACAAATTTTATTATAATAATTGTAGTGTAGTAATTATAATTTATAACAGGCAGATTGGATGATAACCTCTGGTGTATCTTAATACCACTAAGATTAGAAAATGCATTGCATGTGTTTTGATGGGACGCATTAAAAAGCACCCAGCACCATGTATGAAACATTCTTATCTAAAACTTTGAACGCAAATTTAGTCAAGTCTTTAAGTCTTGCTACTGACTGGCAAAATTATGAAGATCAGAAGGACAGAGTAAAAACACCTCGGGAGTGAGGAAAACTCAGTGATCCAATTTCTTCAACAAATAAGTAGCATGGAAATAAAAGGAAGAAACTGCTATAGATTTTAAGAAGACTTAAGAGACATCACAATGAAGAGCGACCTGTATTTTTATTTAGACTCTAATGTGAATAAACCAACTAGAACAAGGCACTGACGGAGTGATTAGCGGGGGATGTCTGTGAATTTCATGGAGGTGACAATGGTGTCATAAGTGTACTCTCAAGTCCTCCTGTGTTAAAAGTACGCATGGGAATAATCTTCCTAAGAATTGTAAAGACAGATTTTATTTAGAATTAACCAACAAAAACGTTGGAGAGAGATTCAGTAGCACAGAATATATGTTTGGATTTTTTTTTTAATTGAGACAAGGTGTCACTATGTAGTCAGGCTGGTCTTGAGCTCACTGTGTAGCCCAGGCTGGCCTCAAACTCGAGGTGACCCTCCTGCCTCGGCCTCCCGAGCACGGGGATTATAGGTGTGCGCCACCGCATCCAGCAGCACAGAATATGTGTACAAGTGTGATGAAAATGATAGGTACACAGGCACTCATACCAGTTCCATTTCTCTCTTTCTTCTTTTGTTGTTTTGCTTGATTATTTACATATGAAATGTCTTTTAAACAATCTTACTGTTAAAAAGAGACAATATGGCCGGACGTGGTGGTGCACATCTGTAATCCCAGCACTCGGGAGGCGGAGGCAGGAGGATCACCAAGAGTTCGAGGTCAGCTGGGCTATACAGTGAGCTCAAGGACAGCCTGAACTATAGAGCAAGACCCTGTCTCAAAAATAATAAATAAATAAATAAAGAGACAATATTAAAAATTCGTAGAACATTTTCAGTGAAAACAGCAAAGTGAGAATAAAGAATTTATGTCTTCCAAACTGGAGAAAGGAAAAGACTGATTGTTCTTTTGTACTAGTCCCAGGATATGAGTAAGTGGCCTCCACAGCTGGTTTTAAATCCTTCCCAATCTTCAGTAACTGCTTCTCTTTAAGAGTCATACCTCTAAGGGTCAGCTAATCGGAATAGCTTTGACCCATCAGCAGGGCTCCTGGGACTAAGATCGGCCAATCCCCGACACTTCAGTTTCCGAATGTTCCCAGTGGCTGAACTCCATGCTCTCCAAATCCTAGATTAGAACGAACACCAGTGGGCTTGGCTCAGCGGGACTGTGATTGTACAACTTGCGGCAAGGCAGATATCCATGTCTGTGCTTCAGACAGTGAATGGCACCCTTGTCCTATGAAAGAAGAGTAAATTCATCTGAAACAGTTTCTGACATTCTCCTGAAATAGCAAGAGCAAATTTTGAGGCCTCAAACCTGCATTTGTAGTCAGCTCAAGAGTCATGAAGATATTTGGAAGGAAAATTCTAGATGGGGCCCAGTCGCTGAACATGAAGTGCCATCCCTCTATTCCCCAAGCAAGAGAAACCAACCCGTTAATACAATGTGGCCATCAGGGGAAGACTGGGGAAAAGAACATTAGAGAAAATCAGTGTTTTGCAAGATATTTCTTAAGTATGATTTATGGAGTTTGTCATAGCATTTCCTCTATGTAAATGCCCTAAAAGAAAATTAAAAGAGGGACTCAGGGCCTTCTCATAAAATGTGCATTCTACTGGTTGTGATTACTCAAGTGACTAAGACAGGTGTGGCCCATGGGTGTTGTGTGACTCGTTTACAGAGTCCGTGTGTCAGTACTGAGAGACCAAAGGAATCGTCCTGAATGCTATCTGAGTAATACTTTTCACTTGAGACCTCAGGAGGAAGATTATATGAAAAATATGATGTGGATGATGCTTGCATTAGTTTAAGATATAAATGATAAAATTGATCCCTTAAAAGCCTTTTATCAAAGTTACCATTTGTATGTTTGTTCAGGAGTCTGGCTGATATAAAAAGTTACCACCATCTTGAAATGTTAAATACCCAACTGGATGTAATCTGAGTACACCATTAAAAAATCAAACCCTTTGTGAATGAAGATAGTTGAGAAGAAATAATATTGGGAAGTTATATGAGAATAATTTTGAAAAGTGAGGCAAAGTTGTGGATAGAGTACTCAACACTTTCTTCTGGATCTAATTTGTGGAAGTTTCCATCCAGATAAAATTCCGAGTACTTTTCTTCTGTTATCAGTTACCTCAGTACCCTTCCTCTTTCTCTGTGAGTTGTAACATTCACATGCTTCCCTGTGTGATGGGTGGAGAAGTACAATATCGATTAAAACAAGTCATGAATATTTAGAATTACTAATTCTTTACTGAGACAACTAAACCAAACACAAATATATCCCAAAGGACAATATTAAGAGTGTCATGGTGGTAAGAAAAACCCATTCTTAGTTTGACTTTAGGGGTCAGGAATCTCCAAAGTATTCATATTTGAAAGACAGTCTTAAACCTATTGGTTCTTCAAGGTGGTCCCTGATTCTGTAGTCAGATAAAGGCCATGCACATTCTGTCTGTCACTTGAGTGGGACCCAAGCACTTCAGCCAGTGATCTGGATATCGCCTCTGCATCTGCAGGGAGCAAACCAACCACCACTTGACAGTTGAATGAATTTGTACTCTCACCTGGATATGCCACACACTTATTGCCCTCACTTTCCAGATAAGGGAACTCAGGTAGAGAGTGGCTAGCTTCTTCTCTAAGGCCACACTGATGGGATGGGGCTGGGAGCCAGGTGGAGGCTGGCCGATCCCAGCACTCACTTTTTCCTAATAACTGCATACTTCCACACGCTTAGCTTGAAGTTACCATCTCAAGGTTCAACTCACGAAATCTCTGTACTTAGGGAAAAGGAGCTATCTCAGTCAAAACTAATGTCTTGTTGATGTCTCTTTCCTATTTGTGCTCTTGTTACTTCCACTCCTCCAACTGTACACACTGATCTAGCAGCCTGTTTTCTCTTCTGAACTAGAAGTCTCTGTAGGATACAGGTTGTATTTTCTGCTTTCCTATACCCTTAGCATTTAGAACAATGCCGTACATAGTAAGTTTTAAATTGATATTTGCTGAATGAATTAATATGTTTTATTCCCTTCTTAGCTGCACATGTAGGAAAATAATCAGAGATGCTATTACCTTATCTGTCTTATCTGAGGTTGGTGATTGTATTTGAATACTGGCCCCTGAGGATCTGGCTCGATCAAGAAAACAGGGTGTTCCAGCAAGTTATCTGCCCTCCCTGCAACACCTTGACTCACTTTCTTATCCGTATAATCTGGAAAGACTAAGAGGTTACACACCACCGAGCCAAAAAACAAAGAATACTGTTAGGTACCAGGCAACCCTAGGCATCCACTGGTACCCAGTGAGGGGAGTGGAGGAAAACAAAGCAAAGCAAGCTAGAAAGGACCCAGCGCTGTGCCTCTTCCAGGTGTTCAGAGCCAGGGCCTGTTTGTAAAGTGAGGCTCAAAAGTTGAAAAGTCTGTGGCACAGAGAGGGTGACAGCTGTGTCAGTGGAGCCGTGCAATCAGGACGGAAGCCCAGCCGGCCAGCTGGGCAGCTGCTGGCCCACAGTCCTTTCCTCCCTCGCCACCAGGGCAAGGTTGTGGGGATGAGAAAGTGTGTTTTCATTCACTTTTGGGCCGTTTGCACCTCACATGAAGCTTGGCAAGGTGTAGATTCTCAATAAATCGGGAGAAACGAATCGCCTTGAAGTTATGAGAGGCCCCAGTCTTCTGCACTGGACAAACCCTTTATCACCAGGTGCCTCCATTTCTTACCACATAACATGGGGCCAATATTGCATCCCGTGGTGGAAAAAATGAGAAGTAATTGCTTCGCTCCTTTAGAGACTAATGGATTCATTTGCTTCACATTTTAATCATAAAAGGAAGAAAAGACTGGGTATTTTTCTAACCAGCTATTTGGCCAATGGTAGAAAAAAACACGATTCTTTAGAATACTGTTTGTGGCTGAAATCTTTTGAGTTCCTTTAAGAACTTTTCTCTGCAGTCCCTACATCTTTGTATTTTTCTGGGTGTTCTCACTGATGCTATTGCTGGAGACCCAGGGCTGGAAAGAATCTGAGGTGTTGGAACAGAGCAACCATGAACAGGGGAACCAGAGGTCGGGTCTTGCTCTGAGTTCCCCGTTAACTCTGGGGTGATGTGAAGTGGGTCGCCTCATCTCCGAGGACCCCGTCTCATCAGTCTGTAAAGAGAGAGGGGCAGATGACCCCTCACCATTCTTCCGACTCTCACAATCTAGCCATCTTTAACCCAGATCTTTTCCTCTCGCGGGGAGACTCCACAGTGTAGCCCGACAGTCTAATGAGAAGCAATCCTTTTGGATTAAAAGGTACATGCTGGATTCCATTTCTACCTTCTTCTTTGTCCCCTGAGGCTGAGCTGTAAACACTGCTCTGTCAGGGTCCCTGGCCTCAGGATGGTGGGAGAGTAATCATGGTGGAACCGTAGGAGTGCGGAAGGAGGGAGAAGGGAGAGTCCAGGCTTCCCCTCTCCAGGTCTCTGGCCCTAAAGCTCTGGGGAGTGCTCCAGCTCCGTGACTTCCTGCTGATGCCGCTGTGTGGGACTTCGCCATGGCTTAGTGTTGGCTTCTCTTCATCCTGCTTTTATCTGTCTTTATGATTAGAAACATTCTCCACCTGCTCCCATCTGGGGGATGATGTTGGTTGTATCTACACATGAAGTGAAAGACTTGTTTCCAGAATCTTGCCAGCCTGAATTTTAAAAGCTGATTTAGATACTTAACAAGCATATTTATTAAATACTTCCATAGAAGCAGATCTGCACAGGGACCTGATAGAATCCACCCACACTTTTGAAGTCCTGATAATTATGTCACGGTGTAGACAGACAATTTTGACTAATGTTTCAACTCTCTTAAAAATTGCAATAAAAACGGTTCCTGGACTCATTAGGAAGTCCTGGGGAGGTTATGGCTGCAGACATCTCTGTGAAAACGCACATTAGCAGATTTACACCAAGGCTAATTTCTTTTCCTTCCTTGGAGAGCAGAACTTATATTTTCCAACAGAATGAATGTTCACAGCATAACCAGACGACTGGGCAGGCCCAAAGCTGCTGACCCAGTGAATGATGGCTTAATTCAAAAACAGACTCTTGGCCTGGTAATGACAAATTTTCTTCAAAGAATTTGCATGGAACTCATTCTAGGTGTACTCCATGTCCCATGGAAGAACTGTAAAGATAAATGACTCCTATGACCTTAGCACATTGAGATCGCTTCTGGAGCCAGCAAAAAGCAGAATTCCTACCCAGGGCTTCAGCAGAGTAAGAGACATCAATTGTTTTGATGATACCATAAGATCCAAATGACACTTAGAAGTTACATACAAATCCACAGGAGAAGTAGAAGACAAAGGCATGACTTCCTGAGCAGAAAGCCAAAGCATGGCGAAAGGTACCAAGGTGTAAAATAATGTCCACCCAGGGCTGGCAAGGAAAATGAACTGAGTTCAAAGTACATGGAAGCAGGGATTACAAAGGCCCTGTTTACCCTGTCCTGAGGACTGTGTCCTTCATCCCCTAACTAGGAGTTAATTGCTGCTATAAATTAAATCTCCCAAAAGACATAGCCTCACCCCTGATGGGTATGAATGGATCCTATTTGGAAAAAGGTTTTGCAGATACAATCAGTTAAGATGAAGCTATTGGAGTGGACTTTAATCCAATAATACTGGTGTCATCCTTGTAGGAAAGGAAAATACCATGTAGAGACAGGGGAAGAGACAGGGCTGAGTGCTGCAGATGCAAACCTAGGAAGTCTGAGGACTGAAAGCCACCAGCAGGAGCTAGGAAGAGGCCAGGAAAGATGCTACTCAGCATCTCAGAGCAGTCTTGGCCTTGCTGAGACCTTGATTTTAGGCTCATAGCCTCCAGAATTGCTAGAGAAAATTTTCTAATTTTTTTGTCTCTCTGTTTATTTTGCAGCACTGGAGCTTGAATCCAGGACCTTCCCCCATTTTTAAAATTTTTAAAATTTTGAGGCAGAGTTCCACTCAGTCACTCCATTGCTCAGGCTGCTCTCAAACTGGCAAGTCCCCTGCCTTCATCTTCAGAATGCTAGGGTTACAGGGGTGTGCCAATCTACAGTTTTAAATCACCAAGCCTGCTCTTTGTGATCAGTAGGGATAGGGTCATCACAGAAATGGGGGTAGTGGACCAAGCATAAGACAGCAAGGAGCAGAGGCAGCTGTGGCAAACTAAGGCTCCTGCTCTTGTCTTTGAGGTCAAATATGGTTAGACCACGACCTCCAGAAAGTAGATGTTGGTCTGTTGACCAGATTGGACTCATAAGCGTCCAAGAACTCGACTCCTACTACACAATGGGAGATTCAAGGGTTTAAAGCTGAGGGCTAATTCTGGTTTTACTATGTTGAAAATTGCTCTGGGGGAATAATGGAATGATGCATTAAAGGAACATGGTAAGGACACTCCCACACTAACCAGGTAGAAGATGATATAAAAGTAACCAAGACAAGGAAAGTGGTTACAGATGAAGGACTGCAGGGCCAACACTTTGGTTTTAAAGTAAGGAAGTGGGGGAGTGGAATTAAGTGTGGGCCTTGAATGGGTGGAAATGTGAATGAAGTAGCTGTTGCTGTGATTGTGTGGAACAAACCACCTCAAAACTCGGTGTCTGAAAACAGCAAGTATGGGTCTGGAGGCTGGGAGTTGGTTATGCCTGGCTGAGCTCTGCTTTGGCCATGGCAGATGGAACAGCTGTGTTTCTCATGGAAAATCTTTGGTTTGGGTGAAATAGTGCTGCTTCTTGTGTCCCTCATGCTGTTCAAGCTAATGAGCCACAAGTGACATGTCCTTCCAGTAGCAATGACAGAGGTGCAGGAAGTCAAAACAAAACAAAAAGCTTCCTCTGACTGGGTTTAGAATGGGCACAGTCACTCCATCCATCCCTGTTGGCCAAGGCAAGTGGCATGGCCATTTACATCCAAGGTCAAGGCACGGTTTGGGGAAATGCACTCCTCCCGGAGGAGGATATGGCAGTGGCATGGATGCAGGAATGAAGAGCTGGGGCCACTAGCACAGTTTACAAGACTGTGCATTCTGATCACAGTGACAAACATACTCCTTGTATTCCAAATGTACTCACTAATGTCCAGTTCTTCAAAAGTCCCACAGAATCCTGATTGCAGGCTCAAAATCCAAGATTTCATTATCTGTATCAGGTCCATATATGGCTCTTCTTAATTCAGGCAACTAGGAGCGAGATAGACAGTTTTTCCTGCCCCATACATGCCCAAAACACAACGGTGAAAACAGGGACAAGATCACCACAACACACACTCATTAGGAAAGGGGCAGAAAGGAGAACACTTAGAACTGGTCCATAGCAATTTTGAAATCTCACTCAGGAAAAGTTGCAGGTCCTCCTACCATTGCCAAGGAGAATTCCTTGATTAGATCCAGGGTCACTCCTTGAGAATGACTTTTTGGCCCTTTGCTATTCATGGCTCTGGTTCCTTATTTTAAGGTATCTTTCCATTTACATCATCTTTCTTGGCTATTTCTGAAGATAATTTTGAAAATGTGCCCATTTTGGTGGCTGAGCAGCTTTTTGAGACTACTACCTTTTCTATACAAAAGGTTAGGGGCCTTTAATTTTGGTAAGCCTTGGTCTTGTTTAATCCAGGTTAGAAGTTCTTTCTTGTAGATCATTATTCCTATGCAGTTAAAAGCCACCATTTCATATTCTTAGGACTTCAAGAGGCTAACTTGCCCAAGTTCCTAAATTCACTAAGTACTTGGCCTGTCTTCTAAGTTTGCATAGGTCTAACCAATTTCTTTACCACTGAGTATAATAGGTCGCTACTGTGCAGCCACTTTTAACACTTTTATTGTCCTTATTTTAGCCTCTATGACAGTTTCTTCATCCCTTAATGCCTGACATTGTCCTAAACCCAATATTGCATATGTTAAAATTTTCTAGTGGGAACACCCTTTTCCCAATCCAATTTTCTGCATTGGCTAGCTATTGCTACAAAAATACCACTTGAACCTCAGCGGCTTAAGGCAGGGCTCATGAATCTGTGTGGATCTGACAGCTGGCACACAGCTGGTCTGGTTGCAGTGGGCTGGACCCATGAGATCATGGAATAATAGAGATACATAGTGCCTGCTGCCCACCATGACTCATGACAAGGAGGAAGAACAGACTTGGGGGAAAGGTGAAAAGCTCAGTTTTGGATGCACTGACCTTGGGATGCTGGTTGGACCCTCCGAAGGATAAGACATAAAACCAGAGCCTAGAGGAAGGGTGTTGGCTGGAAAGAGGGGAAATGATGGGTCACCCCATTGGAAATGGGGACCAAGGACATGGGGATGGGTGGCTGCTCCGGGCAAGAACATAGAGCAACAAGAGGTTGTAATGTGAAAACTTAAGGCACACATCAATGAAGAGGTGTGGAAAGGAAGAAATCTTCATAACAAGAGATGAGGAAGAAATGGGATGCAGGAGAGAATGGCATCCTGGAGGCCAAGCTAGCGGAGCTTTATTCTTGTGGGATTGAATGACACTGTCAAGTGCTGCAGAATGGCCAAGAACTAAGAGAGCAGAAAGTAGCCTTTTGGATTTGGTAATCAGTAGATCATGGGTAGAAAGACCAAACAATTTATCTTCCAACTGGGACACATTTGAGTGAACAGAGGTGCTATTAATTATTACGGCAGAACAACACATGTTCTTGGGCAAACAGACAGATGGCCACATCTGCCTCTGGGGATCTTTGCTAGACCGTTCCTCCAGGGTGGGTGCAGTGGAAGCTTGATTTCCATGGGCAGAAATGTGATATGGAATAAGGAAGAACTGAGAGAGAGAGAATTGATTTTTTTTCTAGGTATTTGCTTGGAAAGGAGGAAATGGGAAGAGAGGACAATGCCAGAACCATAGGCTTCCTAGGTGTTTGAACTGTTGTTTATAACAGAGAAAGGCTAATGTAGCTCTTGAGATTGTGTACCCAAATACAACTGTCCATGAAATGTTTCCTGTTCTCTTTCCCCTCCCTCCTCCTCCTCCTCCTCCTCCTCTTTACTCTTTTATTCTTATTCTTTCTTCTTCTTTTGATGTTGGGGATCAAACCCAGGGCCTCTCACATGTTAGGTAATTGCTCTACTGTCTGTGACATTTTTTTCGGGGGGTACCAGGGATCGAACTTGGGACCTTGTGCTTGTGAAGCAGACAGCAGAACCACTGAGCCAAATCCCCAGCCCCCTGTCTGTGACATTTTAAAGAGTGTTTAAGAAATACACCCACCTGGTGAGACCATCCTTACATTTTTTAACCACAAAGAGGGAAAATCTGTTGCTATCAGAATATATTAGAAGATATTATACGGTGGAAAAGAACAGTTCAGCTCCAGTTAGAATGTTTTCCAACAAAAGCAAAGCAATTTGTATACATAGTTTTGAAATATTCTGTTGTTGAAGGACCTCGGGGTATAGTAGCAATAGCACCCTGGAAACCCCAAGATCAATAAATATGCCATAATCAACGAAGTCTCAGAGTGCATGGAAAGTATTAAAATATTCTAGAATACAGCGTGTGGCTGCTGGTCGAATAAGGTCCTTCATTCTCTGGCCCTGTAAGTTCCCCTCCAGGTCACCTCCCTCCCTGTCACCCCTCCACGCTCAATCTCCTGTTAAAACTTATTCTAAAACCAGACGGATGGCCCAGGGCCCGGGGTAACAAACCGTCTTTGTTAGTGGCATCAGTTGGTTTGGGAGCTCCTGTGAACAGGCCTGGAGAATAATTTCATGATAATCTAGGTTTCATTTTCTCCTTCCCATCCGTGCCAGGGAGTTGGAGAGGCAGTACCATTCATTCCAGGAGCCAGTGCTGGGCTTTATCTGTGTGTCGTGTTATCTTTATTCGGCAGCCTGTGGGGGGGAAACAGAATCCAGGCTCTCAGGCATTGGTGAATGATTCTGAGAGCTTTATTTGAGCTCAAACCCTATCAGTGTTTTTTTATGCACATTTCAGTCTCTTTTTTTACAACCCTTTCAGTTCGCTAGCAACTAAGAGAATAACAGCACATTTTGGCCAGAGCAGAATGTGAGAAGTGAAATTGCGTTTGAAAAAGAATCTCTTTTGTTAGGACGTGAAAGATAACTGGCTAAACAACAGGTAATGGTAAAATCACTCCACCCTTAACAGCCCCAGCGGTGGGAGCCGACTTACATAAACTTTGCTTAATTTCGTTGAAATTGTAGACTGTTTAGAAATGTAAGAGACAGAGCTTTGAAGGCATGTACTGTGTCCTCATACGATGCAGACATGTGGCCATCATTCCCAGTCTTCCTTTTTCGTGAGGAGTAGAATATGACAGCCAGTTCTGAGCTGCTCCATGGACTTGGACACACTGACTACCGCCACGGCTAGGTCAGAGCTGATGCCCAAGTCCTGGCTCCACCTTCCACCTTCTGTTACTTGTGTTACTCTTGGTGAGCTAACTTACCTTTCTGTGCCTCCTTTCTCTCCTCTAAGTAGAGAGAAATCATAATGACTGCCCCACTGAGCTCTGGCAAATGCTAATGAAGTTGTGGATATCATGTGCCTGGTACAGGACCCATTACATTCTAACATAAAAGCTCAATGGATGTAACTGTGGTGTTATTTCTCTCATCTTGGATCCTGCCTGAGAAGCCCCAGAAATGAACTCAAGAAGACCCTGGACAAGGCCACTATTTGGGAAGAATCGTGGCCTCAGACCTGGGGTCTGAGCAGTGATGTGTTTGCTCAGTGCATTCTGCACACTGAAGCTTAAGTTCAGGGAGCCTCTAGTGTTAGGAAGGAGGGGGCTGAGCCTACAGGACTCCCAGTTCTGGAGCCTGGCAAGGCTGCCCACCAGAGGGGCCAGCGTCTGGCTTTCACACCTCTGCCTGAGGACGCTTCAGGTACTGGCCTGTCTCCCCATCCAGGCCCTTGAGCCTTGTGTCTCCTTGTGTCTTAGCTCTGTCCCGGAGCCCTGGCCTTGGGCCTTGGGCCTCAGCACTGGCTGAGGCTGACCTCTCAGTGATTCCTGCCTGGGGGTCCACTCACCCTGACCAGAGGCCCCTGCCCTGTGGGGACTGACTCAGCTCCCCATGGAGTGGGGCATTTTCTCACTAAAGATGAGGGGTCCAGGGGCACGTGATGACCAGGAGACAGTAAGTGTTATCCAGCGGGGACCAAGCTTCCTGGTTATTTGGCTCATTTAAAAAAATGTTTCTGCAAGATGCTTTCTTGAGATAATAGAAAACTCGGTCTCAAATACTCCATTATGACTCTGGAACTGTGCTATAGAGCCGTGTGGATTGTACAGGAAAATCTTAGGCGGTTATTGTTTAAACTTGCCTTAAGTTCTTAACGTGGAAACAAAAAAAAAAAAAAAGAGAGAGAGAGAGATTTAAGGGATGAAGGCTAGGGGAGGAAGTGGAGCAGGAAGAGGAGAATCAGGAATGGGCATGTAGCAAGAAACATACTATAGCATAAATGGGGATCCATTGCAACATTTTTTTTTTTTTTTTTTTGGTACCGGGGATCAAACTCAGGACCTTGCGCTTGCAAAGCAGGTGGTGGAACCACTGAGCTAAATCTCCAGGCCAGAGGCAACATTTTTAATGGCTGCGTAATATTTAATTATTTGGAAGAATTGTCATTTGTTAACCTATTTAATTTATTTCCACTTTCCCATTATTCATGAAGCAGCAGTGAATATCCTTATACATTGGTCTGTCTGTCATCTATCTATTTATTTATCTATTTTCTTAAAATAAATTTTTGAAAGTTAAATTATTAAATTAAATGCTATAAACTGGTTTGTCTTACTTTACCAAAAGTCTGAACCAATTTAAATTTCCCAGCACTTACATTTTCTTACCCTTGACTAATTGTATCATTTAGAAATGATGTCAGGTAAATGTTCCAGATACATTATATGGTATCAAAAGAAAAGTAACATATTCACCATGACTCATTAGATTATACATATGCTTGACTAAATATTTAATACATTGAGATTTAACTGTTTTCTAACTTTATTATGATACTATCAGTTATTTTGCATCTTTTTCTATTTTTCTGTATTTTCTAGATTTTTTTTTTTACACTCAACATGAATTTCTTCTTCTAATACCTTTGGTTAACACTAATAATAAGATAAATTGGTTTGATTAAGTATACAATATTGGGACGCTTTGTCAATGTTTATCACAGGTTCCTAAATCAGTGAGTGCTACTTCCTCCTTTTCTTGTTCACCTTCTGCACCTTCTGAATTGGTTCCAGTGTCTTAAAACATCAACTAAGGGCTCTTCATGCTCTGTGCTCTGACCTGGCCAAATGCTGGCTGCATGTGCATGTGCATAGAGCAGGGCTGTCCCCCTTACTCCTAGGCATCTTGGTCCTTCAGAGTTACAAGTGAATTTTCCCCAAAGATCAGGCTTAATTCATTTTGATTTTAAAGACAAAATCTCACTTATTGATCCAGACAGTCCTCAAACTTGCAATCTTCCTGTCTCAGCCTCCTGAGTAGCTAGAATTTCGGGTCCTGCTGCTGTACCTGGCTTCCAGGCTTGAGTCAACTTAACATATGTCATTTGCTATGAGAGTGGGATCTTGCTGTTTGGCCCTGACTGGAATTTCCCAGAAAAATGGCTCCTCTCTTCACCTGACCACATCCTTTCTAGGGATCCAGTCCAATAAAAATGACCAAGTCAGCTATTTATTTATCCATGCTATAAAATTTACTGGCAGATTGTTCCAAGGCCTGGGACTACAGAAAGGAATAAGACAGACACAAACAATCCCTACCTTCATGGTTCATCTAACCATTTGGCAGATTAAACAGTGCTGTGTGTGAACGGGAGAAAGGAAGCAAGGAAGGGACATAAAGCAGGGAAGTGGGAGGATCTGGGACAGTAGGGCTCTTGTTCCAGCAGTGACACCAGAGTCCTTTCAGATCAGCTGTCTTCCCTGCAGATAATCAGGAGCTGAAATGATGGATTGGTGATCAGCAAACAGGAGAGGATGGCTGCAGTATGGCCAACACCCCAATTTCCCAGAAGCCAGGACAGATGCAAGGACATCTACTTTCTCTACACTGAGCTGCCTCCCTGGGCCTGGCACTTTCATCTCTGCTTTGTCGTGCTTTGGCTACATGCCAGCAGGATGGGAGATGCTCTCCAAACATGCGCTGCATCTCCTACATGATTAGGAAGCATACAAGGTAAGAACTGTGTCATTAATTGGCAGGTCTATGCCCTTGAAGCCAACACTTGTTGGCAAGTAATATTCAAAGTGGCAGCACGTTGTAAGTGCAAAGAATGCAGGCTAACACAAATGGACCCTTCACAGAGCATTTCTTCTTTGTGGGTCATTTACAAATCTAATTACTAGACAAGCCAAGTCTTCCCACTCTTAAACATGAGTTTCTCCAGTGCTTACAGCTTTGCCCTCTGTGTGCTTCCACAGCATGCCTGTTCTGTTAGAGCAATACACCTGCTGTGCTAATAAGGTAGATCACTGATGTACTGCAGGGAAAGGCTGCAGATGCTTCCTAGCAAATAGGAAGTACATTTTTTTCTGGTACCAGGGATTGAACCCAGGACCTCGCACTTTTGAGGCAGGCACAGCACCACTGATCTAAGTTCCCAGCCCAGGAAGTACATTTTTTGATGATATGAAATGAAGGTGATTTGTACCAAATGTCTCCAAATATCTTTTTTACTTTTTACTTTGGCTTACCATCGAGTTTTCATTTCTAATACAAGGACAAAGGTGGGAAGCATCCAAGGCTCAAAGCTAATTCCTGTGTAGTCAGCTTTCAGTCACTATAACATGTACTTGAGACAGTCAACTTATCAAGAGAGAAGGTTTCTTTTGGTTCAGTGTTAGAGGTTGCTGCCATAATTGTTTGGCCCCTTGCCTTGGGAGGAGCAGCATATCAGGCATGGTGGAGGGGGTGAGGGTGAGAAGAGCAGCGCCCTGTAGGGCTGGGAGTGGGAGGGAGGAAGAGGAAAGCTAGCAGTACAGAGCTGCCGCTAGGCCCCTCCCTGCACAGCCCAGCCACCACTAATGGTGCCACCTGGGTCGAAGTCTTGACCACATGGCCCTCGTGGGGATATTGAAGAGCCAAACTATAACAACCCCAGATTCACGCTCACGGGCCTTTGGGTACATTTGAAAACAGTATGCATTTGTGATGCATAAAGACTAATCTCATTGTGAGTATTTGGTACATGCATATGACCCATCTTCACTTTCTTTTTTACATTTCCCCTTCCCTTTCCCATTTGCAAAAGATCTATCTCCTTGTTTCCTTTCATCTACCTTTCATTTTGCTTGATTTATACTTTGGATTTCTCGTATGAGAGAAACCATACAGTATTAAAGTTTGTGTGTCTGATTTATTTTACTTAACATTATGTTTTCAGAGTGTATCCATTTTCCTACAAATGACTCAAATTTATTCTTCTTTATAGCTTAATAATATTCCATTATTTATAGTTATTACATTTTCTTTACCTATTCATCCACTGATGAACACATAGGCTGATTTCAAGATTTAGCTATTATGAATTGTGCTGCTATAAACATGAATATGAACATAGCACTGTAGTATGATGTCTCCAACCCTTTCAGGAAGATGTCTGAAAGATGGAGAATGCGAGGGGGTGAATGGAATTCCTTGCATTAGTTTTTTTAAGAATTTCCATAATGGTTATACGAGTTTAGTTTACATTTTCACCGCTAATGTAGGAGAGTTCCTTTCTACCACAGCCTCACCAGCATCTGTTATTATATGAGTTCTCGATAGTGGCTGTTCTTTCTGGAGTGAGATGGAATCTCAGTGTTGTTTTAGTTTGTATGTCTCTAACATCAATGATGTTAAACATTTTTTTATGTATTTATGGGCCTTCTGTATTTCTTCTTCCGAGAAGCATCAATTGATGTCAGTTGCCAATTTTTTCATTGTGTCTTTTGTTTCAGGGGGTCTAATTTTTTCAGTTCTGTATATATTTTAGATATTAGTCCACTGTCTGAGGGGTAGTTGATAATTTTTTTCCCATTCTGTAGGTTGTCTCTTTACTCCTGTTGGTGGTTTCTTGTGCTATACAGAGGTTTTTTGATTTGATGTGCTCCCATTTGTTGACTCCTGATGTTATTTTTGTACAGCTGGATTTCTGTTCAGAAAGTCCTGGCCTATGCTTATGACTTTAGGAGTTTTACCTGTTTTATCTTCCAGCAGGTTGAGTGTTTCTGTTTTAATATTTAGATCTTTGATCCATTTTGATTTTCATTTAGTACCTGGTGAGAGATATGGGTCTAGTAGGTACATTTTTGTATGGACATTTGAATATCATTAAGTCTTATGTTCAGCACTAATAAGTTCAACACAACCAGCCACATTGTAATTTAGGGTGCTGAAAAGATGTACAGCTTGGTCTTCTTCACCTCCTCCTTCACTTCCTCCTCTTGTTATTATTATTAGTTATTAATTTATTATTGTTTTCTGCTGAGACACGGTCTTGCCAAGTTGCTGAGGCTGGCCTCAAACTCGCTGTCCTCCTGCCTCAGCCTCCTGCATAGCTGGGATCACAGGTGTGCGTCTTCACACCCGTCTGCTTTTCATTTTGAGTCTCAGTCCCTACCTGGAACGTCCTTGCTGTGAGGTCTTTGAAGCCAGACTTCCCAGGAATAGGGGAAGTACTGTATCAGTGTCAAAGAGCCAGACAAATTGGACCCGAAGGAGTTACGAAAACCCAGGCCTTGAACGTGAGTGCAGGATCCGAGGTAAAGAGAACTAAGTGGAAGGGGGCTGACTCTGAGGGAGCAGACATGTGCTTTCGGCTGTCCCTCATCGACTCCGTGGTTCGCACCCCACCTTCTCACCCAGGCCGGCTCAGGCCGGTTTCCAGAGGCGGCGGGAGCGCCCGAAGTGAGTCTGCCGCGTTCACACTCTCGCCGAGCCGAGGCACTGAGAGGCGGTGCTCACCGCTCCCAGAAACTGGACGGGCGGCCTGGGCAGGGCCGGCTGTGATGCTGCCATCGGGCGCCTGCCCGTGTTAGTGGGTAGAACCTGCCAGGGCATCGCTGGCAGAGCAGCAGAGCAGCAGGCGGCGGGTTCAGACTGAATGCAGGCTGGTGTGAGCGTTGGCCAAGCGGCCAGCAGCCGGGTCTCTGAAGGTCCGGTTCGCGGTGACCTCCTCACAGCTTCTCTCTGGCCGGAGACTCCTGCCCTCCCTCGGGCTTCCTGCCGGGCTTCCGGCCACACGGCTCTGCAGGGCGCCGGGGTGGGGCCGCGACATCCCAGCGGGGCTGTGTCTGCACAGAGCTCGGTTCTCTCCTGCTCCCCTTCCTTGGGGCTGCAGTAGACTTTGGGGTACCAGGCATCCCCCTTCTTTTTCCTTGAGGGCAGGCGGCTGCTTCCCAGCCTTTAGACCACACCTCTGGATGAGGGCGCCCCAGGCGGATCCCCAAACCCCGGTGGCTTAGGGGGTCTATTTGGAGGCTTTAGACCCTGCTCTTCTCCCCAGAAACCCTGGCAGGGAGGAGGTTTATCTGATGTCCTCCTGACTGCCAGGTCCCTGCTGGCTTTGTGCAGGGCCATGTGAGTGGAGCTGACCTTAATCAGGTTTAACGGGGAGAGGAGGACAGGGTTCAGAAAGGACAGTTTAAAAGTGGACCATCTCCGGTGGTCATCTTCCACCCCTGGCCCCGGTTGTGTGTGCGCGCACGCACTCGCGTGTGTGTGTGTTTGTGCACATATAGAGGACGCCGTGCAGCAGCTTGGAGCTGAAGAGCATTGGCTGCTTCTAGTTTATTCTTGTCTTCATACTTAGCTAACAAGCGGAGAAATGTTTTTCCTATTTCCTCTTACCTAGAGTCTATTTACCTTTTATTTTTTTTAAACAAGAACTCTTAAATTTTAATGTCTTTGTGGAAAAACATGTATGTGTATGCATGCATGCATGTGTGTGTCCATGCCCACATGCGTGTATGTGTATCCATGTGAACTCGCACAGAGCGCTCTGGCCCTGCCACGTTCTCTCTCACACTCGTTCTGTGCTCATGGCACACTCCCTGATGAAGTCTAAGCTCCCCACCTCCGCATGCGCGTACTGCACTCACAGTGCCCAAGTCTGGCTTCTTCAGACTTCACGCAAAGCTCTAGGAGATGAATTAAGGCAGGTGCAGGTGGCAGCCGGAGCCCCCTAGTCTATGCCACACACCCATGGATGGGGTCCAGCTTGAGCTTCGCTCTGCTCGCCTGTCTCTAATCAGTGGTTGTAGAAATCTGGCCTCACATTAGCATAAGTGAAGGACACCAGCAACAACACAACAATAAAAATAGCAGGGAAAATAACAGCCTGCAGGTGCTTCCCTAACCCGGCCTTTGTGCTTTGATCTGGGCTCACAGACAGGTGGTTCTGAGAGGCAGCCAGGACCTCAGCCTCAGCCCTGGAGCCTGGGTGACCACAGTGGCCTGGTGATTGTTCCTGAGCACAGAGCCACCTAGAGACTGGCTTGGCACTTGTGGGGTACAGCATCTGCCTTACTAACAAACTCCCAGGCCGACTGCAGCCCACAGGCTTAGGGCCTGAGGATTCTGCGTTAGTGATTTTGGAAACGGAGTGTGGATTCCCACATTGAACAGGCACCCTGGGTGCTTCCTGGTGCCCGCACGTGTTGGGAGTACCGGGCTCTAGCAGTGTTTGGCGGTGCTGAGGATCCCGGGAGATCAGCTAAGCTGGCTCCCACCCTTCTAGGGCCTGTCCTAGACACCAGGGCAGGGGCAGGACAGTGACCTTTAGAGGCCCAGAGGTCACTTAGGTGCACATTGAGCAGGCTGGGCCTCAAGCAGGCTTCCTGCCCTGACCCTTGGGGTGCCTGGGGGCAAGCGAAAGGCAGCTGAGTCTGTGGAGAGAGACCAGAAGGCCCCGAGGTAATCAGCCTCGGCAGTGTGCACTGGTACATTTTGTAGCGAAGCTCATTCCATCACCTGCTCCTTGTGAATATCATTTTAGAAGCAACGGTGCCACCATGGCTTCTGCTAAACTTCTATAAAGAAGGAGAAGGAGAAGGAGAAGGAAGGAGAAGGAGAAGGAGAAGAAGGAGAAGAAGAAGAAGGAGAGGGAGAGGGAGAGGGAGAGGGAGAGGAAAGGAAGAGGAGGAGGAGGAGGAGGAGGAAGAGGAAGGAGGCATTGTTTCCGTGTCCTTATCTTCTTCTGCATGTGTGTTTCCTGGTTCTTTTTTCTTTCGTTTATGTAAGTGATCATGTAGGAAGCCCCACAAGGCATGAAAAGGTTGGCCTTGTCTCCCTGCCTCTGAGGGCTCTAATTTCCTGAGGTCAAGCAGGTTCATGTGATCTCCTATCCTGGCCTGGCCTCCAAGCCCTGTGACACTCCTGCCGGTGCTGAGTCGTCCACAGGGTCACCACAGACGAGACAGAAACGCACCCGGGTCTGCATTTACTCCTCATGATGCCAACCATCCTTTGGCTTTGGGAGAAGCAATATTTACTCCATTTTGCAGAAGAAGCAACTGACCTTTCTGAAGACCTGAGTCTTAGAGAAGGAAGAAAAGAAGAACAAAAGTATGAATTTTAAAACCATTTCTTCATTACCTATTTCTAATCATCAGGAGCTTTCTTGCTGGATAAAAGTCATAAAGTACAGCTACATTGTCCTTGGATTAATTATAGTACTAGAATTTCCCAAAATAAAAGAAATAAAATCATGAGTTTTTCACTAGGAGAAAGGTGACTGACATTTGTTCAGATTTTCCAAAGCACTGACAAAAACACTGGAATGTTCCATCATTTAATTTTATATCCACTTGAATTCTATTTATAATCTTTTGGTTTAAATTTGGTTTTGGCTTAGGCCAGGACCAAATTCCTATCAATGAAAGATATTTAACAACGGGACGGCATCGGTGATACTTTAGCTGCACGGGAGATGCTTAGCTGGAACTGGTTAACTGTCCTTCTGAGAGGCCGAGACTGTGTCTGCGGTTTCTGAACGCAGCCGTGCAGAGCCACAGGCAGTACTGGTAAAACAAGGTTCCTGCAAAAACAGAGCTAATGAATCAGATTTCATGATGGAGCCAATGAATTGAAAGATTTTCCCCCAAAATTCTCTCATACCCAGGATGGGTCTGCACGCTAGCCTTAGGGAGTCCTTCGGACTTCAGGATTCCAGGATGCTCTGGATGCTTTTGTAGAGATCTGCTAAGTGCTGTGATAGATGTGTGATATAAACAGAATTGTTGGTGCTATGCTCTGGATGTAAATGCCCCCAGAGTTTGTATGTTGGAACCTAAGATTTAATGTGATAGCATTGAGAGACTGCCTAAGGAGGCAATTGACTCACCGGGGCCCTGCCCTCCTGGTTGGGGTCAGTGGCCCTGAGAGGATCCGTGGGAACGACTGGCCTCTCTCACCTGTCTCTCGTACTGTGTGAGGACAGAGACCGTCCTCTCTAGACACCCAGTAAGGGCACTTTGAGCCTGAGCTTTCCAGATTCCAGATCTGCAACAAATGAAGTTTTAGTTCTTTATAAATCACCACGTCTGAGGTAATTTGTTGAAGCAGCAGGAACAGCCAGTAATCAGCAAACCCCTCTCTGCGTGCAGTGTGTGTCTATATGGGCCTGAGTCTACAAGGCAGGAGAAGACTGAAAGTCGGTACCAAGGAAGGTATTAAAGTCAGCAGAGAATCTGGTGTCCTTCTGGGGCTCAGGTTGCTGTGGGCATGAAGATGGGAAATCAAGTGGAGCTTGAAGTGCTCAGAGGGCCTGAAGGACGAAAGGCGGAGGAGGAGGTTGGCTCAGAACTGGGACATGGGCTAAGAACACTCAGGCCGGGAAGCCGGACAGAAGTCAGACAGGTGCAAAACAAGCTGTGGACACGTGGCAGCTGCAGCGTGGGCTGGAAGATGCAAACTAGGAGCCAGGTGCCCACGGGAGACCCCAGAGGCCTGGGTGCAGGACCAGCAAACAAGGACCCTGCTCACGGGTCAGAACGAAGCTCTGTGGCCGCGGAGCTGCTGCTGCCGCTCGGAGACCTGGCGGTCTCTGGAGGGTTAGGGTCTGACACTCAGGCCCTGAAAGACCCGTGGAGCCTCAGTTCCTCAGCAAAACGTGCCAGGGCCTGGAGTCCGTGGCCGGGCAGGGCGTGTGGCTCTGGGCAGAGGCTTCATCTCTCGGAAGCCAACTTCTCTTCCTCGAGATGAAGGTAGCAGGCGGGATGGGGTCTCTGTGAGCAGGCAGGCAAGGCCGATGCTGCGGGGTCTGCAGTGCTGTCCCCAGGCTCAGGTGGTGGCCACGCACGGGCACACTGCCACGCTGAGCAGGGGTGAGTCTGCACGCTGGGGCGTCGGACTATTGACTCCTGTCGCACCTCGGACGTGCATGTGTGCACTGCAGACAGACAGCACACAGATTCTGAACCACAGCTGTAGCAACAGCACGGCCCAGTGTGCCTTGGTAAACAGGCTACAGGGAAAAAGCACATTTCCCAATCAGCGAGGTCAGCGCACAGCCTTGCGCTTTCTGGGCCTCTACCTGATGTTAAGTTGAATCACACAAGACTGCCAGTGTTGAGCTCTTGATCTGCAAAATAGCAGCTTCACATGGCTCAGTGTAACATGAAGGTGGGTCCACATGACCTGATCTGTGATTTTAACGTAGAACCCTAAGAAGGTTCATTTCTGTTTTGATTACTTAATACCTTTTGAAAATCTGCACTGTGTCAGGCCCTCTATTAAGTTCTCTGCACATAGCGGTGAACAAACCCGTCTCATGAGTCGGACCGGTCAGTTTCTGTTACTGTGCTGAAACACCTGAGGCAAACTGACTTTACGAAGCTCACAGTTTGGAGGTTGAAGTCCAAACGGTGTCGGGCAGGCTCCGAGGAGAACTCCTCTGGCTGCGTCACCTCATGGCAAATGGCAGGGTTGAGCGTGTCACCAAGCAGGAAGCCAGGAGGGCTGGTGGGACCAGGCCCAGGCCCTGCCCTCCCCCCAGAACTAACCAGGGTCCCTCCAAGGGCACACCCACCGGGACTGCAGGACTCCCAGGAGGCCCCACCCCTGCATGTGTTTGCACCACTCCCGATACCAGCACCAGGACCAAGCTTCCAGCACAGGCACCTGAGCGACCACCGACATCCAAGCCGCAGAAGGAATAACCCCACGGACCCTCGATGCTGGGCACTGTCCCCAGGAAGTATACAAGTTGCACCTTCACAAGTGCGGTGAAACGGACCTCTGGGAAAAGGTTATTACATTTTATTCAGTCTCTAACGGAAAGATATTTAGTACCCTTGCCTGACAGTGTAGCTCAGAAGAGAGTCTGAGAATGAGCAAACAACACCTTGATGAATTTCACCAAAGACCAAGATGAGGGACGTTTTAATTCAGGCGCCTGAGAAGGTACGGGTTAGCGAGGTGACTGCATGGTCGGTCAGGGAGATGTAAGAAGAATGATTCTTAGGTTGCTTTTACAGGGTGACACATTTGAGGAAAAACTTTGACTTTTATGCTGACAGATCCAACACAGTTTCAGGGAAAATCACAAAATGTTGTTCTTGATAAAAACATAGTGAAGTAAACCCAACTAGTTATTTGTTGACAGAACCTCTTACAACCTGGTTAATTACAGCGGTTAATTTTAATCTTATTACAGCCAAGTATTTAGACCTCAGCCTTCTAAGAGTTTTCTGATGACATGAAGGGGGCTAAGCTCAGGTTTCACATGTCGACTCGTGGGAAATGGGGGTCTCCAAGTATGTTTAACCTATTAAATGAACCTTTTCACTTGAGTCAGGCTAATTCTGACCATGGACGCTCGTTGCTGGTTCACAGAAAGATCAGACAATCTCATGTATGAAACAGCTCTTGAATACATTATGGTTGTAACAGATGTTGCAAATGTCCGGTTCATAAGCTTTACTGAGCTGAGCCCAATTAGCGATGCGAAATCATGGTATGCTAGTAACTCCACAGCTGAGTTTGAAATAAAAATCGAAATTTTGAACTTGCCACACAAAAGAGAACAAATTCTCCACTTCTGAAATGGGGTGAATGTCTTCTGGTGATAGCACCGAGCTGTCTTCTGGCATTGATAAGGTCACTAAGAGATCTCATGTTACAGGACATGTTTGAGAGATTTTCTTCTGGTGTAACATGAACATAGAATGAAGTAGCTGAGGACTTTGTCCATTGACGGTGTCTCAACGAAACGCTAACTCTGACGGAAACATGCTTAGGGCTGAAAGTAAGAGGAACCCAAGGACAAATATTTTAAATTACAAGGAAATTTCTCTTTTCACATAACCAGAAGAGGAGACGTCTCCACATAGTCCTCAGAGAGCAGGGTCCTCTCACCCTCTCTGCATTCCGAAGCCGTCGCCCGGTTCCTTGGCTCTGTGACCCACGGCTGTTGTGAGTCACTCCCTAGCTGCAGCCTCCATGTCCAGCCAGCGCCTGTTTTCAGACCCTTTCGCCAAGCACCCAGAGACCTCGCTGTTCCCAGAGACTTTGGTGGCAAGAGAGCTGGGAAGGCCGAGATGCACTGAGGCCGGCAGACTCCCCGCAGGCCTCAGGGAGCTCCGAGCCTCCCGAAGGACCTGACCACTGCACTGCGAAGGGGGCGGCCACACAGAGGCTCTGTGAGCGATGAAGACATGGTGGGAGGCACGCGAGAGGAAATCTCAGTGGAAGACCAGTACAAAGTAAAAGCAGGTCCTTGATAAGTTGCAGGTGGATTAAAATCTGCCATGCCCTGGGTTTCTTGTGATGCGGCCCCTCTGGGTGAAGGCTGGGCTCAGCTGGAGACTGGCTCACCGTGGTCCTACTCCCCGGAGCAGGCCTGTCTTCCCACACGCTCAGGACCTGGCGCTGTTTGGTGAAGTCCACTGACTGTGCCCCTGACTCACGTCACAGAAGCCTCCCCCACCCTTTTCTGCAGTCTGAATTTAAAGCGGTGTTACGAGAGCATGACTAAAAAATGACCAAGTCTGTGAAATATGGCCAGTGTAGCAGCGTGTCCTGCTCTGAACGCAGATGTGGACAGTTTTTGGCCCTCAGCTTGTCCTCCCCTGGCTCATCCCTATCGTCCCAAGTCCGAAGATCTCTGATTTGCCTGACTCCCTGCTGACCACTTCTGTCCCTCAGTGTCTACTCTCTTCTTTATCTGGCTAGGGTGACTGTCTGGAAGATCGAATCAGTGGCATGCTAACCCTCCGTATCGTGGCACCTCAAGGAACACGAAAGGCTGAGACTGGGAAGAACAGAGAGTCAGATGTCTGTTCAAGTCCAAATACCCTTCTGTCGGCAGGATTTGGGATTCATAAAACTGATTTTGTGCTCTAGTTGATCACCTTGGCAAACTCGGAGCTTCTAAACAAAGGTTACTCGCTCTGTAAAGCTGGGTGTGGAGCCACCAGAGGGGAGCTTGAACAGTTAAAAGCAAAACCAGTGAATAGCAAGCAGATTGTACTTGTTCTCATGTACCACGGTGAGGAGAAAGAACTTTTAATAGGAAGGTTTGGGAGACAACCAGGGAAATAACTTTTGCATCATTAACAGGAAGAAGTTTAGGCTAAACTGTGAGTCTCTCGTCCAAAAATCAGCAATACTTAGAAGACTGTTTCCACTGACTGCAAAGGTGCCTGCCCCTCCCCTCATTTTTAGGAGGCAGAATGTATTTGCATTAGAACAAAAGGACACTCCAGAGGTTTGGTATATTAGCAACAACTACAAAGATTAGTAGTCAAATCAATGGCTAGTAAGATAAATAATATATGCTTAAATTTTAAGATTAAATATTAATCATGAGAACTAAAAATTCTACACAATTAACTCATCATCTGCAATTAAAGAAAGGAGCATTAAAGCAGAAACTCATATCAAGGGAGGAAATAGACCAGTGTGGGGCAGACACACAGTTGAAGAAAACACGGGGATTTGACGTAGGAAGAGAGCGTTGTCCTGGCCTTTCCCACTCATTCAGCAAAGGTTAATAGTTAATAAGTACGGTGCTATGCCTTTCTACTATCTGCGGTTACTTAGTAAATGGTACAGAGTTCATTCCATACATGGTTCAGTTCTTCTAAGCTAAGTTTTTGCCTTTGTTACAAATACTTAAGTCTGAAAATAAAACAAAACAAAAATAACTCAAAGTTGCTGAAATGGGTCGATTCAAGTGAATTTGTGGTTGGGAACCCGGACTCCTGAGCGGGCAGGTGGTCAGACGGGGTCTGCAGAGAGCTCTTCTCAAGTGTATCTGCCCGGGTGACTGACACACAAATGTTTGCAAAGGGCCGGGGCAGTGCTGGGGTCCCCCAAGGAGGGAGCTCCTTTAGAGCCCTTTACAAGAAACTGCTTCTCCATCAACCGAATAAATAAAAAGGTCAAGAAAACTCCCTCTCCCCCACCACCACGCACATTCACACAGCGGCCCAGGGCCCTTCACAATCAGCCTCTGTACTAATGGGGTCTGAATCTGCAGGTTTAACCAAACACGCATAGGAAATATCTTGGAAAAAACCTGCGTCTGCACTGAGCATGTGCAGACTGTTCTTGTCACTATTCCCAAACAATATGGTATAACAAGTTTTTGCCTAGCATTTATGGTGCATTGGGTTTTCTAGAGATGATTCACATTGTGCAGGAAAGGGAAGGGGAAGTAAAAATGGTTAAGACGTGACAGGCATATGTACCGATTTCCCCAGATGAATGATCACAAACATGCACTAATAAAAGATAGATGGGCAAAAACAGTATACAAGAAGATGTGTGTGGGTTCTATGCAAAAACTGTGCCCTCCTTTATAAAGGACTTAGCAGCCATGGACTTTGGTATCAGTGAGGGTCCCCAAATATCACAATTGCATCAATGTCCTTGCCTCATGAGTACGGAGATTTTTACAGGATTATTCAGGCTCCTTCTCTGCCCACCTCTCTACCTTCTTCAGTTACACACATTCTGCGTTCTTCATCAGAAATGCACCAGTCGCCCTCCGAGTGTCTCCTCTGTCCAAGCTCGTCAGATTCCACAAAGGCCCTGCCGCCCTCTCCCTGACAAACATTTTTCGTCACCCATCATTATGGTCACACAAAATGAGATGAACTTGACCAATTTTGGGAAAAGAGATGCAAAAATCCCAGAGATTCTTAGAGTTGGAGGAGACTTTGAAGACAAGTGACAAATGAGGGGAAATAACTTTCTTTTACATATAAGCAAAAAGTATGCTTAGTATAGGAAGAATTAATGCAAATTGACAAGGAAGGAAAGATAACCAACGCCAGGAACAAGTGGGCAAAGAGTGTGACAGGAATCCTCAAAAAAAACCCCCAACGAACATATAGGAGATGCTGTCGACCTGGCTATCAGTTTATCAGTCAGCGGAGTGGAATGGAAGCTGACACCATGTTTTACACCTGCCCGTGGAGTCTGAGGGGATCGCCGGGCTCCGTGTGGGCCGGACTGGGCCGTACCCCACTGCTGGGAAGCCGCATGTGTAGGACCTTCTCCCAGGGTGTTCTGCTGGCAACCAGCAAAGCCTGAGACGCGTTTGAAGTCTTTGAAGTCTGAACACTTCCAGGATTTCATCTTAAGGAAATAATTAGGGAACCATGACGGTATTTTATGTGTCGGGATATTCTGTGTAGTGTTATTTGTCACATTCAAAACAAAAAGATGAAGTTATGAGCTGCCCAACATTAGACATCAAGTTAAATAAGTTACAGGGTTTTCGTGGGTCAAAAGACAATGCTAAGCAGAAGCTGTGCTTTTGAAGAGCTCTTGGCAATGGAAGGAGGCTGCCCTCACACTGAGAGTAGGGGACACCTCCTGTAACGTGGGGAGACAGAGTGCAGTTGGCATCAGGTGGCAGGTGCTGGGATTCCAACCTTCTCCCTGTGATGAGTGTGGAAAAACGGCTTAACATTTCAGCGCCTCAACTTCCTCTTCTATAAAATAGGAATGATATGTACTTTACAGGATTGTTGTAAGCTTCAACTGGGACCATATATCTAGGGCTGGGGTATAGCTCAGAGGAAGAGCATTTACCTGTATGCTGGAGGCCTTGCGTTCGATTCCCAGTGCTGGGGTTGGGGGAAGGACAATGTTTAGAAATGCTTGGCCAACACCTGACACATGGCATTCAGGAGATAAACAACTCGATGTACATCACCCAAACGTCACCCACACTGCTCAGCTTTTGTATAACACGTAAATGAAGTCTCAGTAACATCAATACTGCTAAATTGATGTTCCCGCTGCTTACCCAGGACCTCCAATCCAGCCTGTACCTCATTCACTCTCCTCTCTGCATTTCTGGGTCCCCAGATACACTCCCATTAGTCATTTATTTTCACCAGTCAGCTTCTGGCACATTGTTTCTTTCAGATTTCGGCCTCTGTTCTTCCACTCAGTCGCTCATTCCTGTGCTCAGGAGTTTGTGACAGCTTGATGCCCAAGTGTGCTCCGGTGGATCCTCAACTGCGCTTTTCTGGAGTTTATGATCTGCTTCAGGGAGAGAAATGAGCATTTGCATGTAAACATGAACCCTGCATGCTGAACGGCAGGACTTGGATATCTAGCGATGTTCAGTTTTCTGCTCAGATTTATATTGCAGATCAAATGGCCGATGGGATGTTCCGCGGATGGAGAAGGGCCGTGTGGAAGGCATGGATGTCCTCTCAGCCTGGTCAGACCCTGTCCACGTGGGCGGCAGGCCTGGCTGCTGGTCTTAGGGGGCTGACAGAGGGGAAAGAGGCCGTGGACTCTCAGTAGTCAGTAGGGTGTCCCAGCTCTCTGCGGAATGGACGTCCCTCCGACTTGTCAATGCAGCCCAAGCCGAGTTAGAACCCAGCACACTTCTGCATCACAAAGTCCTATGAATTAATAACTCCCTTCCTCCTCAATCCAGTTCAACTGGGCAGAATTGTTTCTGTCACTTCCAAACAAAGGAAACAGTAACCATTAAGTTATTAGGATAAAAACACATGCATATGTATTTCTGTGAAGGACAAATATTACTTCTGCGGGACAATATAGGCTGTTTCTAAATTAAGAAAGCAGATTTTCCTAAACATGGAATGTTTCCAGGTCAGAGCCCGTGATGAGGACCGAAGTTCACATGCAAGGCAGCGTGCTCCACCTCGCTTCCTCCAGCTCCTGAGTCCAGCCCTGGCACCTGCAGTGTAGGACGTGGGCCTCTTCCTACAGTTTCAGACAGAACCAGCTGCTCCACCAAAGGCACCCGCAGCATTCAGAGACCAGGCCTGGGGTTTGAAATGATCGCCTTTCCAGAGGTTCTCCAGTCACAGCCTAAGTCTGGTTTCCATGCTGCTGTCTTCATGTGAAAAGTCAGGAGTCGTAGAAAATGCTTATCATGTTCCGGGCCGGTCAGGATACCCAGCTCCAGGCTGGAGTGGGGAGGACTGGTTTTCTAGTGGACCAGTGCCTGGATGGTTTCCACACATTTCATTCTATAGAGGGCTGGAGGAGGAGGGAAGGGAAAAAGGAATGAAGATGCATTATGTACATTGAACCAACCCCCTGTGATGAGTGTAATCATTATGTACTATATACATGTGCTCACAAAAATAAAAGTGTTTTAAAAGTTTTGAAAAGAAGTAAGTTAGTTAACATGAAGAGGCCTAATTTGATTGGATTTATGTCCTTATAAGGAGGCAATTTGGACCTAGACAGGCAGAAAGAGAAGACCGTGTAGGGACACAGGGAGATGCCGGCCCCTCCCAGCCAAAGGCAGGCATCTGCAAGACTTCAGCAGGAGCAAGCACTGTTCATACCTTGATCTCCAGTCTGCAGGACCGTGAGAAAATAAATTCCTTCATTTCAAGCCACCCAGAAAAAGAGGGCTGTGGTACTTCATTACATATTGTCCCCCCACAAAACACAGTAAAACAAAACAAAAGCCTCCCTCCTCCAAACAACAAAGACAAATCTAGAAGTGTAAAATCTTCAAATCACTAGTTCTATTCCAGGTTGTTCATTTAAAGAACTGGCCAGAGTCTGTAAGACGTTCACACCACAGGGCTGGGGCGCAGCTCAGGGGCCAGCACTGGCTGAGAGCCCTTGCCCAGTGTGCTTGAGGCTCTGGGTTCCAGCCCAGCGCTGTAAGAAGGAGGAAGCTCACACTGCCGTGCAAGACACGTGTTCTAGACAGGAGGAGCCTCTCACTCCAAAATGAAACAAAGAAGTGTCTGAATTTTGTAAACTCATTCACTGTGCTCAGGCAGCACTGAAAGATTTTTTCTGTCAAAACCCAGTGTGTTTTTCTTCAGACACTATTGCATATTAAAGGACAGACACATGGACAAGACCCTCAAGGGATAAGTTCCAAACTGTACATCGTCTCACGGGCTGAGCCCTCCTGGTGTCAGATGAAAGAGGCAGTCTCGGCCTACATGGCCACGGAGTGAAGACAAGTCCCACGAAAACCTCTGGAACGACAGGCAACAGGTGAAAGAAGTGGAATCCTTTAAAAACTTACTATCCTTTCATCTGATAACACTCCCACTTCTTAAAAATATTGTTGTCCAAATGTAGTGAGAAGTATTAACATCCACTTTTTTCCTCCTCCTCTCTCTCTCTCTGTTTTGTTTTTAGTTTTTTTGAGACAGCATCTTGATATGTAATTCAGGCTGGCTTCAAACTCAGTCGATCCTCCTGCCTCCGCCTCCTGAGTGCTGAGGTTTCAGATGTGTGTGTGCCACCATGTCTGGCCTACTCTCTATTCTTTGACTACATTTATGGGACAATCGTTCAAAGCAATTAACTGGCTAAGCCTTTTCTCTCCAAGTAGAACTGAGGCAAACTACTCAGACTTCCTTATGGTCATTGAAGTCCCAAGGTCTCGACCTCAGAGTAGAGTTAATGCCTGTGACAGGGGTCTCCCAGGTGTCCCCAGGCCAGCAGAACCCCTGGGCCAAGACCCTGCAGTCTGGCAGAGTCAGGCCTGCACACACGCATTTCAGCTCAGAGCCTTGCTGGGGCCGGCTCGGTAACTGGCAGAAGCCAATCTGCGGCCCAGGGCATCAGGGTTCCAGGGTGAAGCTGGCACTTTCTGGATTTCTGGTGATCGGAGCTTTCGGAGTTCAAGCAAGCCAACACTCTCCCAAATCTTTTCTAGAAAAAAGAGAAAACTGGAAGGACCCTAAGGTGCAGGAAAGCCTGAGCCCACTGCTTTCCTCAGCTCACACCGAGGCGCCGAGGGCAGAGGTTCTTTCCAGCCCGAAGAAGCAGTGCTGTGTTGGTTTGGCCCCAAGCTCGGGCTGCAGTGAGGCAGAGGGGGCCGACTTTGAGGGCGCTGGTGAGATACTGCCGAGGGCCTCGGGAGTGTGGCCTGGCCTCTGCACTTCCCCAGCAGTGGTGCACCCCAGGCTGCAAACTGACTTGGGTGATTTTGAACCTTGCAGGTAGGAAAAGAGGAGATGTTAACAATAGAGTCCCTGTGTGTGTGTCTCTTAAACTGTGAACCTGCAGTCACCCAGACACACTGTCCCTGGGGTATTTGTCAGATACAAGTTCCACCCTCTCCCTCTTCAAAGAACGCCAAGTTACAGTGTCCGGGCCTGGGGCATGGGCACTTCTCTTAAGAAACATCCATGTTTTCCTTAGCGACAGACCTCGATAACCATTGACCAAGGCCTCTGGACTTGACTTCTCTTTCAGATTTTAATGAGAGTAGGCAGTCTGCTTTTACTTGTTGAAACTTGGACCTGTAGAAAGAATGTAGACTTGGACACAAATCTATCTTCAAATCAGGGATCCAGGAGTGATCAAAGGTTCAGACTTTGGGTAAGTCTGAATTTGCTTGAAACTCAATTTCCTCATCTGTAAAATGCAACAATTAAAAAACCCAGATTGCAAAAGCCTCAGGAAAGGTAAACGAAGCACAGAGCATGCAGATGTTTACCACGGACTCATTATTAACTTGTCTGAAGAGATATATTTTAAATATCTCCTTCCCAGATACTTCTTTACAGGAGGGTGAATGGAGGGAGGGAGATGGAGAGGGAGGAAGGAGAAGAAAGTATTGATTAAAAATATATAATCTAATAATCACAACATTCTCAGGAGGCAATGTACTGGGCAGATGGCTGAGAAGGAGGGGAAAAAGAGAACCGAAGTCTACAGCTTCAAATCGCAGGCTCTTTCAACTCCTGGGGCAATCAATTCAATTTAATCAGCTCCACTTTAATTAAATTCCTGTAAACACATAACTGTACCATTTGGGTTGAAATCCCTGGAGGAAGCCACAGAATCGTCTGTGAGGTGACAGAAGATGTGGCCTCAGGTAGCCCCGCTCAGCTCCCAGTGTCCCGAAAGCTCGGAGGGTTTGTGCTACCAGGGGTGACTCAGCACTTTACCTCCTCTGCTTGGTAAACCATGCCCCAGTTACTAACCTGAAGGTGTTGTTTGAAAAAAAGAGACCTAAAAAACCTGTCTGCCTTTTGTGGCTAAAGGATCCCCAGCTCAACTCTTAATGGCTTTGCTTGTTCTGCAGGAATTACGATGACTTACTTTGTTTTGAATGTCAAACTCAATTCCAGTTTTATACCGGGCACCAGGACAAGCCCAGCTCAGTTGACTGTATGTTCTAAGAGCTGGAGTTGGTGTACTGGGAGCCCGAGAGAGCTTAAGATCAAATCAAATGCCCAGGTCATTGACTGTATCACAGGCACTGATTACCCAGAGGCAACCCTGGGAAAGATCTCCAGCCTTGTGAGGAAGGTCATGATTCTATTTCAGGAAAAATGCATCAACCCCTTCCCAGGCACACTTCTGCAAAGATGCTCTTCACAAACCATGGAGGGTCTAGGAATTGGGAATGGATACTTTCAATGAAACCAGGATTCCAGACATTTCTTGACTTGCCGGAGAAGCAATTGAAAATAAACGATACTCAGATAACCTAATAATGCAAAAAAAATTAACTGTATCTTTTTCTCTTATTTCATGTCAAAGAACAAAAGACAAGTGCCTCTTTTCCCTACGGAAAAGTCCAGTGATTTTAAAACTCCCAAAGCTATTAGATTCTTCACGCACAAGGGCTTTCCACAAAGTTGGCGCACATGTGAAAGTGATGATATTTCATACATAGGTGTGGCCACCATTATGTCAGGGTGTGTGCATAATCACCCTAAAGGTAATAATTTCCATGGAATAAATGCACTAATAGCATTGAAAGAGACCCCCTGGTAATACAATTTTTATTGGCTCTTTCCTTCCCTCACTGTCTTGATAGAAAAATATCTGGCTAAACTCAGAGCTCAGCTCTGGGTGAAGCTTCTGATGGTAGGATTTGGCCCTGTGGTCTAGTCAATGGTTAATGGCATCTGGTTAATGGACTCTAATGTAAGAAAATGGTTTCCAGAAGTTTCCTTCTGGCTCCCTTGTCAAAGCTATGGGGAATGGGAACTTCCTTCTCTAGGACCTATTTGTTTGGGGGAAATCTCTGACAAATCATTTCTAAGTAGAGAAAGAGTCCTTCAGTGATTTAGGGGAGCTTTCCATGGTCTGTAAAACCTGTCTGGAGTTATGAAAGCCTAAAGCCAGTGAAGAAGCTGCCGAGAATTATTGAGCATGAGGTAAAGAATGAACCCTGGCCACGTTAAATCCATCATTAAAGCCAGTGGGATGATTTATGTCTTCCAGAAATGGCCTGGAAAAGATGGGGTGTTTGGCAATCCTGGGCCCTCACTGACGTTTGTCTTGCATTATAAAATATCATCTCGTGTCTGAAAGGAGAAACAGTGTTATGTACTGAAAAGTTCTGCATGTGTGTCGTGTGTGTGAATGGGTGTTGGCAAAAGGTTGAAATAAAAGCAAAAATCTTTCCTGGATTTTAGAGGCCTACTGTTTAAGAGATGCCTGAAGCTGACACTTGCTGCAAAAGGGGAATTTTGCCAAAGTCCGCAGGTCTCAGCTCAAGCATCCTCCTCTGACGTGCGTTCCTGAAGTGCTAACTAGATACCCACACAAATCTTGCTCCCAACTCTGTCTCTTCATAGTAGGTCAGAGACTATAATGATTTTCTTTTTCTTTTTAATTGTTTCCTGCTCTTGAATGCAAGTCAAGTGTATGAAAATAGGACAAGCCGGCACAGTATTGCTCATGGTTTTACACACAATGCCTAGCAGCATATCTGCCACATACACAAATAGCTGATTAATTCCTATTTGTCAAATTAATGGGTAAAATGGGGCTGATTCTGGGTTAGACATAAATGTAATCTCTACAGTAGTGTCTCAAACTCTGGAAAAGGGCAAAAACATCAGATAAACTAATATCTAAGGTGAATATTAGATTGGTTCACCAATAAGGAGTAAAATTTAGGTATCACCGATGTATGTAGATCAGGTTCTTTAGGATACAGGATTACAGGGGGCATGAAGTCCTCATCTTATCTCTTTGGGTGCATGGATATCGGGTGTTGTGCATAGGTCAGAGGCACAGGTCTCCTTCCTGCGTGCTGAATCTGCACCAGATGGGGCTCCACGTGGCTGGGACATCTAGAGAGAATGTGGGCAACAGCATGGCATGAGAACTTTTCACACATGCAGCATCCAGATGAGAGAGGAGGGCTGCTGTGCACTGCAGGGGCTGAGGCCAGAGGAAGCGACCCTCACCCCGAGGGTCTCCTCTCCCCAGAGTGGAGCTGAGCCAGAGGCAAGCAGGCAAAGTAGCTCGTGCTGAGAAGACTCCCCACACGAACCTGAGGAAAGATCTCTCTTTACGAAGCCCCCAGGAGAAATGCGCTGCGTGATGAGCCCTTAGCTCAGTGACTATTCAAGATGGTGTTAGGGGGAGACGCCGTTTCTCTTTCTGAAGGGAGGAGCCCGAGGCCGGTCCGATCTGATGAAGGATTCCAGAGATGTCAGTGAAGCCCTCTGACTTGCACGTTCCCTTGTGATCAGGATGAAGGCGTGGAGAAATAGCTCGCCTGGCTGCTGGCTGGCATGGCTGTGGGGTTCCCAGTATTTGATGACCAATGTACAAAGTATCTCCGCTGAGTGTCTGAAGGGATTGTTTTGGCTTTTTGCATCTTAATTCTCATGCTACTTCTAGCTTCACCACAAGGAACACTTGAAATTGTGCGTTACAGAGTATGCGGTTGGGCCACTGAGCCGGAAACCTTCATTTTCTAATCCATAAAGTGGACGCAGTTGTTCCGAGTTCATGGTGCTCTCATGAGGTTCACATTATGATAGTGGGATCCAAAGTGTTTTGAAAAACAACATGTCCAACCTCAAAGAAGATTATTTTTCCTTCCATCTAAATAATTTCCTAAGGTAATTGAAGAAAAGAATAATTGAATTTCCATCCCCTATTGTTGCAGAGATCAAAGGTTGGCTTTTGTAGTTTTAAATTTGAAAAAGCCACTTACATGTCTCATGCCTTTTGTTAGCAATTTCTGGTTGCCTAATGACTCCGTACCGGCCATTGTCTAGCACTAGAGCCTCTGCCAGTCTCTTACTGCTATTTGGGTTTGGACGGGAGGTGGACTCGGAGATTTAGAAACATTCATGGACCTGGCTCATTTCAGGTGCCTCCGTATTCATTACAGGTGCCTCACCGTACCCCTTAGAAGAGTTATGAGTAAGTCATTTCCCCTTTCCTCTTGGGAAAAAAACCCACTCCTGACAAAGGCTGAGCCTCGAGTACACATTTCAGATTGTCGAAAACTGGCCCCGATTTGGCTAATGGTGAATACTTTGTTTTCAGATTCTCTTAATACTTTAAGCACTTAACTGGAGCCTGAGCTTGCTCTAAGCTGGCGCTGTGGTTTCCAGGCAGAAGTGGCCACCTGACTTTTACTGCCTGTCTGCGCATTGATAAGGCCGTCTGGGGCTCTCAGCTCCTTTTCGTGCTAAATGTCAGGCTGGAATGGGGCACCTCCTCCGAACAATGAGTGTTGTTTTAAAATGACTACTTAATATGAAGAGGTTTCCAAGCGCACTAATGCAAGGGGTATTTAAACAGGGTAATGGGGTGTCTTTAAAATGCCTGTTTAGTTGGCAAGTTAATAACCTCCCTCTTGTTCAAATATTATTTACATCACAGTACGTCTGATACTCTCTGAAAGTTAAACAAGCCATTCAGCAAAATGAGATTGAGTTGTGACAAGCTGAATGGAGGCCCTAAAAGGCCATGACTGATTTCTTCATATATGGGAAGATATCCCTTCCTGCATCTCTTGTCCATTCTGCTCAGGAGGAGTTTTACCTGTGGATAAACAGGGGAACGAGACACCCGGAATTGCATTCATTAGATAAGGCTCTGAGTGTGTCAACAGCAATTTTGTACTCAACTTCTTTCTTTTTCTTTTTCTTTTTACCCAATGCTTTGGAAATAAGGAGCTAAAAAGAGTCTTTACCATGTGAGAATGAGCTGCTGAGGCAAAAATAATTAAAAACTTAAAATGTTGAGCAGAAAGGACCACAGAGAGATCCGTGCCCCTGAAGCCCTGCTGTGCGGAGGGGCCAGCCAGAGCCTGTGGAAACCTGTCCCGCCCACCCACGTGACCACAGTCACCTCGTGCACCCCAGGTCTGCCTTCTGCTTCCCTTTGTCTTGTTTTTCACCGCTGCCCATGGAACCCCGGCCGTCATGTGAGAGCCAAGAGCTCCACCCCTGAGCTACAGGCCAGCCCCATTGTGTGTTCTAATCACCCCCAAACTATGTTTGCTCTGTCACTAGTGATCTACGGGTTTTACTGCTCGGCTTTAGGAGTTCTGTGATTATGGATGGAAGTGGCTGTAATAACACACAGTCAGAGAACCAGAACCCAAGACCTATCATTCTGAAGTCTGGAAGATGCTTCATTTCTGAATTTAAATTAGAATAATTTCCTGTTGCTATACCTAATAAACATATAGGTCCAGCTGTTTATTATTATTATCATTTCCACTTCAGAACAGAGAGATTTATGCCTCTCCCCTGGCCGCGCTTCTCAGCAGGTAAAATGTGAGTAAGAAGCCTCCTTCTTCAGGATGCTCTGAAGAGTCCTTGCGTTCGATGCTCTTTGGGCCGAGCTAGAGGTGAGAGCTGAGGGACCAGCAGGAGAGGCGGGAGGAAGAGGAGCTGGACACGGGAGGCGATTGGGCTCCAGCCTGAGGTCCCCACAGCTTGGGCCTGGTCTAGAGCAAACCCACCCCGCGAAGCCCTCCATGCCGATGTGAGCAGGAGGCCACACATCGCTGTGTGGTCAGCTTCTAGTTTGATAAAAGCCCAGCCCGCGGCAGGAGCCAGTGCTGCTCAGTTCTAACAGCTGCCTGGAGGCAGCAGCCACAGGATGGTGGGGCACTTGCAACCTGGGGTCCCACCTGAGCCCCAGATCCTGACCCTGTAGCCAGAGGGACAAAGAGCACTGCCCATTTGCACATGCTGAGCCCAGCAGTGGGGCAGACCTTGTGGCAAGGATGTGAACTGGGCACTTCCTGGGCTGCTGGTGTGCGTCACACCCGTGGGCAGTGGGATAGCACACAGCCCATCGGCCCAGGACACCCTCCAGCCGGCAGAGGTAGGGGCACACCTGGGGTCTCCCTGCTTCCAGGCTTGCCATCCAGCATTGCTGCAGCTGCGTTCTGAGGACATGGAGGCCCCAACACCCAGTTTCACCAGCAGGAAGCTCTGATTAACACCAAACTGGTAATGGGAGGAAAGGCAGTGTTCTGTCAGGAAAGCGGGCAATTTTCTAGTCCTTGGCACCACAAGAGGTCCGCAGGGATGGCTGGCAGCACTTGAAAATCCTTTGCAGCTGCTGGCACTAGAATCGGCCGGGCCAGTGTGGAGCCATCTGATACGAGCCCAGGGGTTGGGAATTATTGTGAATGTGGCTTCAGAAGCCCTGCAACCCCCACATCTGCTTCCTAGCTGCTAAATCAGATACAAGCGAAGCCAGACCTTGTCCTTGCGTGGTGGGCAGTGCTTCTGCAGTCTCTGGAAGCCAGCGACCGACCACAGCCAGGGCTGCTTCCACCCCGAGGGCCAGGGCAGCTGTGTGGGGAGAGTGCCCGGCCAGTGGGGCTGCTGTCTGGCTGCATCGGCCTCTCTACACCTGGGCCCCACACCAGGTCCACTCAGGAGGCAGCAGCAGGCCAGGCTGGGCTCTGGGCGACAATGCCCACAGCCGTGTCCTGCCCCTCTTGGCTCACCACCAGCGTCCCGCGCTGCGTCTGCAGCCCACCATGCTCGGGGCTCCCCGACTGTCCACAGTGCAGCCAGGCTGGCCTAGCCCACCCTAAGCCTGGTCAGCAGTGCGGCCACTGCGGTGCCCCAGAATGTGGTGGACCACGTGCCCGGACCACTAAGGCGGGGCCCAGGGTCACCCCGAAGGCCACTTGACACTGCTAAGTGGCCCTGCCCAACCTGCTGAAACATATTCCTACATAAAACATTTACACAGGGCAATTTTCAGCATTAAGATCCAAGAGAACATTTCCAGTGCGGTTAGAAATCCCAGCCTCATTGGTTCATTGCCCTCATGATTCCCCTTGGCCTTGAAAGTTGTTTTGTTCTCATTTGAGCGAGCAACTCCAACCCTAAGTAGGAAAAGCGTCGCTTTCCATTCAGTCCATCACCTTAGTCTCGGCCTAGGCCCCAGAGAGGCACAATGTCCCTTTTATAATTTTCTCCAGGGGCCCAACGCTGCCAGCAAGAAAAATTATAGCCTCCATCGTCACTAAATCCAAAAGTTTGATCCAATGACCTTTGCTTCGAGACAAAATTTCTCACCACTGCACCAAAAAATTCAGCAAAGGGCTTTGATCCTGAAAAGCATTAAAAGAAAACAACACACAAGACAAACAAACAACCCAGCCCAGCCCGGCATCAGTTAAGGAGGGCTTCTTTTCATGTGGTTTCCTCTGCGCCTGCATGCTGTGACAGGTTCAGGATGTCTCAGGCTGGAGAACACTGAGATTTGATGTTTGAAGAGGGTGAAGCTGGCTGCCCGGCACAGAGCTGCATTCAGAGACTGTGCCTGGCAGCCCGACCGCACCAGCCTCCCCAGCTGGCAGCTGCCTCAGCTTTGAGCTCATGATTCAGAGCACCTCTGGTGACAGACAAGGCCACCACGGCTTGAGCACAGAGAGGTGAAGAAAAGTGAGGATTCTATCACATTCTTGAGTCCCCAGTTTGAGGGAGAAGTGGAATTCCTGTCTGAATTCTGTGGCAGGTGTGTGTGCTGGGCTCTAACTGAAAAAATCCCACGAAATGCTAGGCACAAGCCACCGCCGCTTAGGTCCCTGTATTAGAACACAGTACCCGCAGAAGAATGAAAGCAAGTGTTTCTTCCTGCAGCCTCGTGTCCTTTTATTATCTTGGGCTGGCTTCTGTGTGTTAGGTGTTGGTGTAAATGTCCCAAAGGGCAAATGTCCACCGAGGGGCAGCAGGACAGCTGTGGAGTCCAGCAGGACCAAACGTCCTTTCTTCCCAGGTGTGAACCTCCCAGCGTCTCTCAAATGATCCAGGTAGGGAAGGTGTCTCCTTAGAGGACAGCATCCCACCTGAGCAGGAGGAGGCGTGAGCAATGGGATGCAGGATTTTATGGTCTGTGCTTCTCCACTTGAATCCACTGGCACCTGAGAACTGGCAAAGTGCCAGTTACAGAAAGTGCTGGTCCTTCCAGTCAGCTCCGAGGGGCCTGGGGGCCTGGATCCACAGGTTAGACGGCACTACTCAGACCAATATCATAGCCTTAGAGGGAAAGAATGTTGAAGTGGGAAGGCCTTTGGCAATAGAATTGATGCCAAGTGTCCCCACCTCCTAGGAGATTAAAAAACTATTAGGGAAAACCAAACTCCAGCCCATGAAGATGATGAATTAAAAGAACTGAGAGAAGACCTTGGAGAAGAAAAAGCTGGTGAGCTAATGCATGTTCCCCACAAAGAGGAAAGGAGAAAGGATTTCCCCCCCAAATTGAGGCACGATGGAGGCAGGAACTCAGGAGGACCCCTGTGTCCACGGATGAATGTCCTCCAGGCTTCTTGCCATTAGCTGTCTCGGGGCTCTGTGATGCCCAATAGCACCAAAAAAGACAGTTTCACTGGACAAGAGCTTAGTTTTAGCCACAGCCTGACAAAATCCCTTGTGTTTTTCCCATGGGTCCCGTAGATTCTTGGAAGGAGATGCCTGGAGCCTCGGAGGAGGAATCAGCTTTCAAAAGGAAAGGTTGGATGCCACACCTACCGCTCAGGGTGCCCAGGGCCAGAGAACAACTGTGGAAGATGGCCCTTGAAGCCTATCAATCCTCTTGCTATTGAGCCAGCCCCAGAAACGGGCTGGTGAGAAAAAAGGGGGTAGAGATGAACGGCAGAGACGGAAGCAAAGCCGACCACATCCACTGCCTTCACTGCAGGCTCCTGGAGGGGAGCCTGTGACTTCCAATGAAGAGTGTATTATTCAGCCCAGATATTCTAACTGCTGAAAAGAGGTGGTTCATGGAACTAAAAGGGGTTCGAAAGTTCATAGATCCATTTATGCTTTCATCTAGTGACATGTAAGAACTAATCCTCAGGATAATTTTGATGGGGAAAGATGACAGGAAACTTCGGTATTTTTGCATCTCACTCAATCAATTGATCACATTGTGAACAGAAACTCCCTGCACCATCCCCACAGAGGCTATCCTGACCAAGGGAAGAAAAAAGGGTGGTTGTATTTGTCTGCGCGGACTGCCGTAACACAGCACAAGAGACAAGGTGGCTTAAATGACAGAATTTCTTTTCCTTCTAGCTCAGGGAATCTGAGATTAGTTTTTTGTTCTTTTTTTTTTGAGACAGCATCTCACTTTTAGTTCCACTGGCCCTGAACTCACTCTGTAGCTCAGGTTGGCAATCCTTCCACCTCAGCCTCCCGAGTGCTGGGATTACAGGCATGCGCCACCATACCTGGCTCCCGAGGTCTGTTTCTTTTAAACTTCTCTCCTTGACTTGTAGGTAGCTGTCTTCTCCATGTCTTCACATAGTCTTCCTGCTATGTCAGATACATGTCCAACTTCCTCCTCATATGGGACTTCAGTCACAGTGAAGTAGAACCCACTGAAGGACAGGAACTTAATTACCCTTTAAACCTATCTCGGAACGTGTTTTCCAAAGTTCGTATGTTGGAATGCAAGCACCAATGTGTCAATCAATAGTATTAAGAGGGTAGGCCCTTTGGGGGTGGTTACTAGGGGACCAGGGCCCTTATAAAAGGTTCCAGGGAGTATGTTTCCCCTGGTTCATCTCTTCCTCCACGCGAGGGCACAGTATGTATCCCTTTTTTCTCTCTGCCTCCCCCCACATGAGGACACGGCCACATGCCCCATCTTGGAAGCTGGGAGCAGACAGACCTCCCAAACTTCCAGGGCCTTAATCTTGGATTTCCTGTCCTCCATAAGTGTGAGAGATAAATTTGTATTATTTATAAAACACTTACTATTTTATTATACCGTACAAATGATCCAAGTCAAAAGACCCTACCTCCAAACATAGTTACAATCTAAGGCAGTGAATATCAGGACTACAACATATGCTTTTGGAGAGAAGAAGGATACACAATTCAGCCCCTAATAATGTCCAGTTAAAAAGGTGAAAGATGTGTCTATGTTCTTACTCTAGGCGACAACTTCATGAAGAGTGGTGTGTGTGTGTGTGTGTGTGTGTGTGTGTACACTTTCTCTGAAACTCAGTATAGACCTCCAAACTCTTCTTTGAGTAGTCTGCTCATCTTCTGCTGTCCTGAAGGCTGGAGATTCCTTGAGAACACAGCTTCCCTGCAGATATCTCAAGCGTGCCCACTCTGCATTTGACTAGCAATGTCTATTATTTAGGCCACCCAGCCCGTGGTACATTATCACAGTCCCAGTGAACCTTTTCTATAAAGGGAGCCACAGTAAATATCTTCCACGTTGAAGGCTGCATGTCTGTAGAAGAGCTGCCAACTCTGCAGTCACACTGTGAGACCAGCCGCAGGCTCTCGATGCATGGGTATGACGGGTACTTTACCAACCTTGTACCCTAGATGGGCACACTGTTTCTCCTCTATCCTTAAACTACAACATCTCTCCCTTTTCTCTCCCTGCTGCAGTTCTTTTCCATGAGAAAACAAAAGTAATTGAGGAATTCCCACAAATTTCCACCATCACATCTACCTGTCTTCACACCTGAGCCCGTTTGCCTCTCTTTCTCTTTCTCTCTCTCTTTCTCATTGCTGGGACAGACACTTCAACCCTGTGTAGGGCCAGCCTCAGTGACCAAACATCAAGTCCATCCTCTCCTCAAAGCACTGCTCCAGCACCAGCCTTCCTGCTATTGGGCTGTCCCTTTCTGCTTACAGTCATAATAATACTTCTGTCCTTAAAGAACAAAAAGACTTCCTGACCTCACTTCTGCTCCAACGAGTGTCTCATTTATCTCCTTTCCTTTTTGGCAAAAATCCCCAGAGTCGCACATTTTATTGCTTCTGATGTCTGTCTTCCTGGTCTCCTGTCCAACCACTACTGTTATGTTTGGGTCCTATCACACCAACAAAATGACTCTGCCCTCAACCCTCAGTGACTTCTGCTTTGCTAAATCCTACAGTTAATTCTCCACCCTCAACTCTCTTAACACCCCTAGCTGCACTACTGTAGTTGATGTATTCCCCCTTCTACAAAATTGTTTTTCTTTTTTTCTGTTTGTTTCTAGAACATGATACTCTTGGCTTTCCTGATGCCTTTCAGACTTCCTCTCCATCTTTATTGTCAAGGAAGATTCCCAGCTGATTCCTACCTCAGGGCCTCTGTATCTGCACCTCTGCCTGGAGTGCTTTTCCCAAGAATCCACATGTGTCTGTCCCTCACCCACTTAAATATCATCTTCTTAATGAGGATTTCTATAGCCACTTTGTAACCTTTTCCCCCAGTTCTTCCTAGTAGCCTTCAGTAATTTACTTTCCATTAATATTCAACTCCATCTAATACAGTATCTATTTTATGTATTTATAGTATTTATAGTATATATTTATCTTGCTTAGTATCTGTCTTGCCTGGTTTTGTGACGATCAGAAGAAAGAGATCTTTGTAAAATCGAAAGATAGAGATTTGTTAGCCTGGCTACTAGTTCACGGAGAGGGAGCTAGCAAAGGTCAGTGTAGCCTGTGGATGTTTACCCCTCTTTTTAAAAACGTTAGGAAGAAATGGAACTTTTTTCAAATACATCCTTTGAGGGAGCTGCAGACTTCTCTCATTTGCCTCCTGATTCTCCTAGGCTTCAGGTCAGCCAGTATACAACTTTTCCGTTTAATCTCTGTAGCTCCTTTCCTTTTCCAAATCACATCCTAGACAAGAAATTGGCTTCCAAATTATGCCATGCAATTCTAAAATCATCTTTCTATGGCTTCAAAAACCCCATTCAGTGCTCGTAACTCAGTCCGCAGTTATCGAAACTGCACAAGGAAAACGGGATTCAAATCGGCTGTGTCTGTTTATGTAGCACGTCCATCTAGGAACCAGCTTCTCTGCCTTCTGAGTTTGTTTTGGGGATGGAAATGAGATCCTAGTGGGTTTCACCACAGCAAGCACATCTTCCAGTGCCATTTTTATTGGCAGGAATTTTATTATGTCAACCTAAATAGACTGATGAAATTATTTTAAAAATAATCTTTAAAGGTAATCAATAGTACAGGTCTGACTTTGTAGAGATCATTTTTCCCACTTTCCGTCTAGCAGTCCAGACTGTCAATCAGAACTTGAAGGCAGTAAATGTTTTTCTAAGAAGAAGAGAGGAGCCTGAGAAGCAGAAAAGCAATAAAGTAGCTGGATTTCAGGCAGGAGCAACAAGTGCTTTTCACTCAAGTGTGGGAAGGGTCACAGATCCCACAGAGGCCTGAGGAGCACTGTCCTGAGAGTACTGTGCCCCACATGGAAAGCAGCCACTTGGCCTGTTCCAGTTTGTAAAGCGGACTTCTCCAGGTCTGGATCTGCTTCCGGCAGGTCCTCTCTGGAAGCCCTTACAAATCTGGTGTGAGCTGGACCTACAGTGGCTCAAATGACCTGTCAACCTGCCAAAAGGATTGCTCAGTGTGGCCATCCCAGGTGTTTGCTTTGCAAAGACCGTTTTCATTTTTGGCTGACTGTGGCCACAGTGATTTTCCCGAGAGGTTGTGATGACAATTGTCTGAGAAAAAGACGACTGTCCTTCAACCAAGTCCTGTCATAACCCACAAAGAAGCTGTTTGATAAATAATAATTTGGAATCTTGTCATCAATTAAAAGATTACCCATATGTATTGGTTTGGATCTAATGGCCCCTAAAAGGCTCAGGTTCAGAGGTAGGGCTTTTGGAAGTTGAATGGACCAAGAGGGCTCTAATTTCACCAATAGATTGATCTGCTGATGGACTCAAAACTTGATGGATTATTGGGAGGTAATGAAGACTTAGGAAATGGGGCCTAGTTGAAGGGAGCAGGGCATAGGGCCACGCCTTGGGATTGGGGATGATATCTTGTCCCTGGCTCCTTCCTCCCCCTGCCCCTACTCTTTTGCCACCATGGAGTGAGCAAATTTGCTGTGCCATACCCTTCTGCCACGATGTTCTGCTTTACTACAGGCCCAGAAACAATGGAGCCAGCTGACCATGAACTGATACCTCTGAAACCATGAGCCAAAACAAATCTTTCTTCCTTTAAGTTGATTTTCTAAGGTATTTTGTCACAGCAAGAGAAAAATGGCTCACATTTGGGAGGAACATGTTCATGCCTCGTATTCCACACACTACATACATACATCTCGTAGAGGGCAATGGAAAGCAATGCCAGATAACCTCAACAAAAGGAAAGTCATTACGAAGGTTCTGCCCCACTCATCTGCCAGGGGCTGAGGTACTAGGGTTTAGAATATGCAGAAACCAAGGGATCTCTGGAGGGCTCGGAAGTGGGAAGCTGATCAATAAACTCATGATCCAACATGGCCGGTCAGGAGGTTATTTTTATAGTAAGTGGTTTCCCACAGTTTTCTTCTTCCTGCCATCATGCTGCAAGTCTAAAGTCCCAGGAAACTCCTCTTTCTGGTCCCTGAAACATGCTGCTTTGGGGGTGGTGGGGAGAGGCAGGATTTAAATCCCTCAGACATTGATAATGGAGGACATCACCATCAGTATTCCACCCTGTGAAGGGTAAATGAATACCTAAGAAAACCAGAGCGTTGTGAATAGAGGCTGCCAGCCAAATACAATGCTCTCTGCTCAGCACACCACAGGACCCAGGTCATTTATAGTGCTAATCCAAATTATGAGCTTATATTGAATATCTTTAAAATACTTAATTGTATTAGTCACCTGCTGTAGTATAACAAGATTATGTGGTGGCTGCAAACACTTATGATCTCCCAGCTTCTGTGGGTCGGCAGTGCAGGCTTGGCCGAGCAAGGTCCTTCACCTCCGGGGCTCTCATGAGGTTCCCATGAAGGCATCACACTGGGCTGGACTCTCACTGTGAAGGCTCAAGTGAGTGGCATCTGGTACAAGTTCCCTTACATGGTTGGTAGCAGGGTTCAGTTCCTTCCCTTGACTGCAGTGCATCCTCAGTTCTTTGCCAGATGGGCCTCTCTGATTTGGTGTGATGTGTACACACATGTGTGTGTGTGACACTAGGGACTGTATCCAAGGACTTCACCTCAGCACCTCTTTTATTTGCTATTTTGAGGCAGGATCTTGTTAAATTGCCCAGGCTGGGCTCAAATTCTCAATCTTCCTGCCCCAGCCTCCCAGAGAGCTGAGAGTCGAGGTGTGAGCCATTGTATCTGGTTCAGTTTAGCAGTTTTCTTCATCAAAGCTAGCAAGAGAGAATCTGGTAGGGTGAGGCAAGTCCCAGCCTTTGTGACTTCAGCACCACGGTGATAACCAACCCATACTTCTGTGTTCTACTGGTCAGAAGCAAGTTACTCAAGGAGAAGAAACTGTCAAGGGTATAAACACCAGGATGCAGGGATCATCCGAGGCCATCTTAGCTCCACCTACCACACGAACAAAGTGATTGTGTCATATGCAACTGGAACAGGATATCAGCTCCTTATCTCAATAGATTCATTGTTCTTAGTTTGTGCTAATCCCGCATCATCAACAGGATTCAGGAGATGGTTGGCCGAAGTGGGGAGAAGATGAGATAAGTTTGACCAGATGACAAGACTTTCAGAGTCTTCTGCTCTAAGACCACTGAGGAATTCATCCCACAGAGTTGCTGAAGCCAGGTGACCTGGTCCTGCCCAGAAGCTTGAGGGCAGCAGTCCCCTGAGCCTCATCTCTTCCCTGCTCGCTCAAGTGGGCCGTGTGCTCCTTTGGCTTCTCATCTCTCCTTCACTTTTATCCACGCTGTTCTGTTCCTCCCCCATGCCCCTGGCTCCATCCCACCCCCGTGTCTTGCTCCACTGTCACGGATATCAGCCCCATGGTGGATGGACTATGATACCTGTAGTCTCCTCTGAGATAATGTGTGCCCAGCATCTATAGTCCTCTCTCCCCAGACTTACACATCGTGCTACCATCTGCTCAGGTATCATTGCTACAGGGAAGCTTCCACTACCAGTCGGTGGGATTACATCCCCAGGTTAGGTAGATGACAGACAGACAGACAGACAGATTGGTACACACATGGGAGTTATGGCCGCTAGAGTTTTTCTAATATTAAGGTTATAACGATACTGACATAGCTGCCCTGGTCACTGTTTTGCTTCATAATCGCCTTTTTCACACTGAAGATCTATGAGAGTAGGGATCACATATTCTTGGTGATCTTTATCATCATCATCATCATCATCGTCTAGCATGGTGGCCTGAGACAGAACAGGGGGAGAAGTCAGTATCTTTTCTCTTTTATTAAACAAATATTTTAGTGTGTTCCATCCCTTTTAATTTTGTTCTAATTCTGATTGGTTCCTAGTATTTGCAGTGCCCAGGTTGTGTCCACCATGGGGAGTGGGTGCATGCACGGTCCCTCCCTGTTCTTGTACTCCACAAACTCCAGCTCTTTCCAAAGGACTCCCTTACCCAGTACCCTGCGGCACCTTAGGGGAAAGAACCTCCTCTTCCTAATGCCAGGAAGGGAGTCCGTAGGTTTATTTCTGCTTCCTGGATCTGCTTCCAAATCCTCTCTTTCAGTGTGTGAAGTCCAGACTCCGTTGAAACACTGCTCCTGATCCTTTACCCTTGGCTGGGCTCATCCAGGGTCTTCTGTCACATTCCCATGGCCACCAGACTTGTTGGCAACTCTGGGCACTGCTGCCTCCTGGGCCCAAGAGCCTCCTTCATACAGCAGAGGCCCACAGCGCAGAGGCGAGGGCAGCCACTCGGGAGAGCGTCACTGCTTTGATGGTCACAGCCAGCAGCGGTTCTCACCATCTTTCCCTTCTCCGCTCTGATCCAGGCTCTGCTCCCACAAATGACTCCACTCTCTGAAGGATATAGAAGGCATAACACGGTCCAAACTCAGCCAAAGGAAACCCTTCCCCAACACCACCTCCTTCAGCCTTCTGCTTTATTTCTGACCTAAATTCTTGGAAGACTGGTCCTTCTGAGATCACTGCCCTCTCCCCCGCTTCATGGTAAGGACAGGACAGCACTTTCCTAAGCTGCAAAACAGGCCGTTACCACCCCCGCAGAGGGAGCGAGATGCATGCTGCTCACAGCCGGGGAGCTCCTTGTCCTCCCTGGACAGAGCAGATCTGTGAAAGTGATGACCATCTCTATGGAGAAGCCTGACATGGCTGATGTCTTCTTTACAATATATTTTTAGTAGTGCATATTGATTTTATAAAATGATGGCTTTTATTGTGGTATTTTCATACATGCACATAACAGTTTTTATCACATCCACCCCCGTGACCCTCCCTTACACCCTTAGCCCTCTTATTCCCATCCTTTAGTTTAAAAATAGAGCTGACATCTTCTAAAGAAGAGATTTATACACACTCACACACACATGCACGCACACACACGTGTGTGCACATTCTCCACAGCAGGCTGCTTTTTCATTATTTCTTCCATCTGCCTGGATATCTCTCCGGGTTTCCTTTACTTTCTGTGTGCATGTGTGTGTGTGTGTGTGTGTGTGTGTGTGCGTGCATGCACGTGTGTGTGTGTGTTCAGAGGTGGGGAGGAGGCAGGAGCACACGCTTGTAGTCCCAACTACTCTGGAGGCTGAAGCAGGAAATTCCCTTAAAACCAGGAGACCCATCTGGGCAATGGAGGGATGCCTGTCTCCAGAGACAAATAAGCAAACAAACAGAGAAGTAAACAATGGGTGGGAGGGAGCAAGAACAGAAACCAGGGCCCAGCCTAACATTAAAAATGCACCGTCGTCTTTCCAAGAAGTCAGGGTCACTACAGGAGGTGTGGGAGCCGCTGGACTGCAATCCTGCTTCACATGGACCCATGAGGCAGGAGGAGCGACAAGCTCACAGGAGCGGTGGTTCATCTTCCTGTCAGTCACAGACCCAGTCAATGACAAGGGTCCATTCCCAAACTAGCGAATGTTCTAGAATCTGTTTCCCACCTCTGTGCAGACCCGGGACCCTTGGGAATGCCCTGTCATCCGGGCTTCATTGATTATTCACAGAGCTGGCCTGGCCACCCCTGCCTCCCTGACATCTGCCTCAGCTCCTCCAGGTCTTTTGCATGCACCTGGCCTGCACTTACCTTGCCTTGGATGGCTGTGGAGGCAGGAGATGCGGGGTCTCAGTTGTCACTGTGCCCAGCCATCGGGCAGCCCTGGAGAGAAGAATTGCACCCTCTTCCTGTCACTCTTCTGCCCCGAGCGTCCTGTGCAGACACAGTGGGAATTTAATTAGACTTTGCTAATCGATGAGTTGAGTCTGCCACCCGCTCCTGTCACGAATGCAGAAGCTTGGGCCTTGGGGACCCAGGGAGGAGGCTGAGCTCCCCAAGCTGCCCTAAGCTCTGCCACTGCTGAGGCCGTGGAGGTGGGATGCTGTCTCCTCCAGCTCTGTGCCGTCACGCTTGTTGGAGTCCCTGGTCCGTCTCTCCTTTGGTCCTGGCTGCTCTCAGCCCCAGTCCCCCGTGGCTTTGGCCGAAGTAACGATCCATCCCAGGCCAGCAGGGCGGCCCTTCCCAGCTCGAAGCGGGAGAGCCTGACCAGGAGCCGGGGGGCGCCGGGCTGCCTGAGTCTGAATCCAGGCTGTAGACGCGCTCCGGCCTCAGGGTCTGCTCAGGAAACAGGGACGGGGGCCCACGGGGCTTCCGCCTGTGCACTGGTCACAGCTCACCGGGCTCTGGTACAGCAGGAGGACTGCAGAGCCTCTGCAGGAATGGAGGTTCAGAGGGCCGGCGAGGGTCTGTAATCCGCGAAGTTAGCACGCATATCTCACCAGGGGACCACAGTTCAGGCGACTCAAGTCCCTTTAGCTCTGGCTGCCCCTCTCAGATGCCCTAAATGGGGCTTCCCTCTGGCGACATTGTGCACTCCTCCGTGATCGTCCGTATTCATACAGCTGATGAGCGCTGTGCTTTTCCTTAAATCATCCTGAGTTAGGACAGACAGACAGATACACACACACACACACACACACCCATGTTTATGGCAGCATAACCCCTAATAGCTAAATCTTGGAAGGGGCCTATATGTCCATCAGCGGGTGAATGGATACAGAAAAAATGGTGTTTGTACACCATAGAGCACTGCTCTGCCATAAAGAGGGTCAAATTTGAGTCATTTGTAGGAAAATGGATGCACCTTGAGACCCTAAAGTTTAGTGAAATAAATCAGATGCAAACTTAAATAGCTCATGGTTTCTCTTATATGAGAAATCCAATGTATGAATAGGAGCAAAATGGAAACAGGGAAGTAGATGTTTTGAAAATGGGAAGGGGAACAAAAGGTGGAGGAGTGGGCCATAGAAATAATTGAAATGTGTCCCGTGTTATGTGCTCCACGTGCCAGCTCTGCACGGTGAGTATAATTACTATGTACCGCAAACATCTAGCGATGCAAATAAAATTAAACATAGACCCAGCCACAACAGCTTTTTAAGCCAACTTTGTTAATTACTTTTCTCTCGTCACTGAGACAAAATACCAGACACCCCAACTTAGAAGGGAAGGGGTTTACCTGCTCACAGTTTGTAGAGATTTCAGTCCACAATCACTGGCTCCAGGACAGGGAGGGCGAACAGGTCTCTCAGAGGAAAAACAACATGGAAAGCTGAAGGCAGTAAAGGTAACAGGGGGCCTTCACCGCCTCTTCCTGCCCCTTTTATCCTGTCAGACCACGGGGGGTTAGGGCGGTGCTAAACCAGTCAATCAGGTGTGGTGGCTTAGCAGTCACACGCCCTTAACCCCAGCATCACACCTCCAGATTCAGCACCTTTGATCGCATGAGGCTTTGAGGGACTGCCAGACCCAACCCTAATACCCACTACCTGTAAGATCACTATTCCCCCTCATATACATTGATAGAAATATGTCACTCCCACTGAAGGGTTCATTTCTGCCCCAGCAAGATCATTCAGACAGCAGCTCACCTGGACGTGATATTCGATTGGGAGCACCAGTTAAACAGCACCCTGCACAGGGGACTGAAAGGAGCTGGGATCCCCTGCTGAGGAGCCACAAGGCCGAAGCCTGGCAGCGGTAGGCAGGTGTTCCTGCGTAGGAGACTCCCAGGGCCTGGGGAAGTTCTCTTTCTTGACCTGGGTAATGGTCACGCAGAAGTTGCCTTTTAGTTATTCTTTTACGCAATGTGTTATGTTTTATGCGCTCTAATCTAATAGAGGGAACGGAAGACTGTAGAGAGAAGATGAGCTGTTCTGAGAGCCCTTCCTGCGCTGGCCTCCCGGGACATGGGACCTTTTGTGCCCTGTGTGCAGGGGGATCGGGGCAGCCCCTTGCTGCTGGCTGGGTGTGGGCTGGGGCTCTGGGGAAGGGGCAGCTGGGTGGTTTCCAGAAGCACTGTGCTGTGTGCACAATTCCGACCCTCATCTCCTGAACTGAACTGCTGAGGACCAGAGAGGCCGACACAGAGGAGCTCTGGGTAACCCCAGTCCCCAGTTCCCGGCGGCATTACTTTGGGAAAAGAAGAATGGCATTGTACACCAGTGTTCCCAGCACTGTGTCACAGTTGTGTCTCCCTCCACACACATGCACACACACACACACACACACAGGCACTTGTGCACACGAGCGAGTGAGCGAGCATGCTCACCTGCCTGCTTTTTAGAAGGAATCCCAGTTATGGGGAGCATGATGCCTTAAAAGCAGGCCTTATCTGTGCTCCCATCAGGCCCTGGAAAGCATGTGCTATCTGGCGAGTGCTTCTCCAGGAATTTGTGTTCTTTGTGGCAGCTGCAGCACTTAAGGAATCAAGCCAATAAACTATTTTGATAGCATCTGCTTCCTTTATTCCTCCCTTGCTCCAGTCCTGGCCACAACCCGAAAGCCTCGCACACCTTCCCCTCTGCGCCTCACTGCAGGCAGACAACCTCAGGGCTGGCTACTGTGCTGTTCTTCAGCAAATCCCAAGGCCTTGGCTGGGCCCCAGGGCAGGGCTGGCTCAGAATTGAATCTTGCTTTCCCCTTGGACACACTGATGAGGGCTTTCACCTCTTTCCCCGGGAGACAGCAGCCACCACCTCCACACACATCCTCTTGTTGTCATTTATTCTCTTGGCCTGTGTTCTAATCTGTTTTCATCTTTCAGAGGTTTCCATAAAAAGTGCAGTCCCCCGAGAGATGGAGTAATTCCTCACCTTCACACCTAGCAGGTAAGTCGGTCCCTGGCTGAGTCTCAGGGACAGGGGATTAGGTCCCAGAGGGTGGGGTTCAGGACAAGGAGAGCTGGGTAAGGGCTGCAGGGACGAGACAGGCAGGCACCGTGACTCGGCAGCATTCCCTCCCGCGCTCTGGCTCTGTGAGGGTGGCCTGGGCTGGGAGAAAGCAGGAGCCTCTAACTCCCCAGGCATCTGGGAAGCAAATGCATGGCCTGCAAGTTTGCATTCCTCTCTTATGTGTTGACTTCCCAAGCTCAAGGTGAGGACTTTGGGAGGTGGTGAGCTCACGAGGGTGGCCCCCTCTTCAATGAGATTAGTGCCCTTGTAAACAGGCCCTAGAGAGAGCTGGCTCAGCCCCTCCAACAGGAAGATGGTGCCATTCATGAACCAAAAAATGAGCCCTCACCAGTAACCAACCTGCCAGCTCCTTGACCTTGCACCTCTGCTCCAGAGCTGTGAGCAATAAGTGACTGTCGCTTATAAACCCCTAATTTATAATATTTTGTTTTAACAGCCTGAGTAGTCAAAGCTAGGAGGTCACTGTTACTACAACAGGTCCATTCTTAGATGTCTAGGACAGACTTGCCACAAGAGAGTAAGAAGACTGATACGTAGTTTTTGTATTCCATAAAGAAAATTTCAGACTAGTGATAGAAAAGACAGCTGTACTATCTTCATGTGTTCATACCATTAAAATGAAGTAGACTGGGTGATTTATGAACAGCATACATTTATAGTTCATTGTTAGAAAAGTTGGGGAGTCCTCACTGGGCATCACCTGGTTTGGTGTCTGGTGAGGGTCTAGCCTCTGCTTCCAAGGTAGCACCTTCAATGCGGAGTCTTCCTACAGAGGAAAGCACAAACACTGCACCTACACTTGGTGGGTAGTCAGATGGACGGAAATGGGCTGCATGCTGAATGAAAGCTCCTTAATAAGGGGATACAGTAAATCCAGAGAGCACGAAAATCGACTGACTTCCCTTTGTCTCTGCCAAGACTATCAGCACACGTCTTTGCCAGAAGAACTGGTCGGGGCCATCATTGTTATTAAATCTGTAGAGATTCTGGCCCGTGTTCACTGAAATCCAGCTTCCGTCAGTGCTTCCCCTGTTTCCAGCACTCCAGCAGAGCAGATGAAATTAAAACAATGAGATCCTCAAGGTAGGGTTTTTATTACGTTTTAGGTTAATGTAGACATTTGTGGCAAGGGGTTCTAAAGCCTGCAGTGTTACTGAATGTGAAATAATTGTGCATTTGTGCCCTGACTGAGCAGTACCCACCTTTGCCTGTCATCATTTTATCCATCAGGAGCAGCATGGGAGGCCAAGACTATGTTGCTGACTGAAAAAGACAAGAGGCCCAATCACAGTCTCAAAGAGAAGGCGTAAATCCTGAGGGAAATACAGCTGATATTAAGCTGGAAATAAATCAACATTTGTGTCAGTGTTCTGGCACTGTGAAAAAATACCTGAGAAAGTCAGCTCAAAGGAGGAAAAATTTATTTTGGCTCATGGTTTCAGAGGTTTCAGTCCATGGTCAACTGACTCCATTGCTTTCCAGGCTGTGCTAAGAGGAAGATCACCGTGGAAGGTGTGGTGGAAGAAAGCTGCTCACCTCATGGCAGCCAGGAAGCAGAAAGAGTGAGGAAGGACCCAGGAATGAGGTATCCTCCCCAAGGTCACGCTCTCATGACCTTCTCCCTTCAGATAGCCTCCACTGCCTATTTCCATTACCTTCCAACAAGGCCATCAAATTACCAGTCCATCAGTGAATGAATTCACTGACAAGTTTACAGCCCATGATCCAGTTACCTTCTGAAAGCCCCACCTCTGAACACATGAGCCTTTGGGGGGATGTTTTACACCTAAACCACATAATCTTCTACTGATGGAATTGGTAAAGGGACAAGTGGAGTGAAGAGAGAGTCGGAAATAGTGTGGTCCATTGGGTCCTCGAATTGTTAGGAAGCAGAACAAGAGAAGGAAGCTCAGGTTGAGAGGCGTTTTGTGCAGGGACAAATACTCCAGTGTCAAAACACAATGCAAGGAGAATGTAGATTCAGGGCAGTGGGTTTCACAGCCACCATGTTGGACTTCACCTGCAGTGTGAGCTGGGCAGTGGGAAGGTGGCCCCTCCGAAGGGTGAGCAGCACAGTGAGAGGGCTGGGCACCTGGCAGAGCCGCCGAGCTGTGTGATATTCTGCTAGGTGCTCTTGTGTTCCTCGTCCTGCTGTTTGATCAGATGGATCCATGAGTCTGCCACCTCCAACTTCACGAGCTTCTGCTATTTTAAACTCTGAGCAGCCTTGGTTCCAGTGCTTATTATGGACCGGAATGCAAGGGGACAATATGAAGCCATCAAGTGCACAGTCATTTTCCCTTGGACACGTCCTTAATGTCCTGCTTCTCCTTGCAAAGGGCCGGTCACCTGGGGTTGCAGGTGGATACGACTTCTGTCTTCTGATGTGCCAACCCCAACTCTCCCAACCCCGGTCCTGCTTCCTGATTCTGGGAATGTTCCAAACAGCCTCTCTGACTCCCAGCAGGAAAACACAGTCCAGTACACACGTATGGTATATGTTTAGCATGACATGTAAATATTTTATAGACTCTAAAGTAAATCATGTATATATTTGAAATGTCAGTGTAAATATTTGATATGCTGCAGTAGGACTGCCAAGCATAGAATCCAGGGCGCTTAGAGCTTGGTACATGACCAGTGGCAGCCCAGGGCAAGCCAGAGCCGATCAGGAGGTGATGTGCTTGTGGTGCTTCTGGAAGCATCTCTTTTTCTGCTTCTTTCTGGCCAGTGCTTTAAACACCCAACCCTCAACCTTTGAGTGTTCTAGCATAAATTACCCACAGGAACTTGGAGCCAGGTCCTGCAGCCTGAGAGGCTGCTGGAAAGAACAGCCTGCAAGATCCTACACAACTAGCTAAAACTGTTTATTTGTTTGTTTACTGTGACTCATCCGCCGACTGTGCTCTCCAGGAAGACCTGTCACGATGTGTCTTATCTCCATCAGTGTATTCTTGGTTCCACTAGACTACTTGCAAGCCCAGCCACCCCTTGGAAGGATCGTTTTTAATCCTCTAGTGGTACAGACTGTGATGTAAGTTTATGTCAGCTGATTATAGGGACTAGATGAGGTCGGCTGTGTGCAGGGATGCTGCTGGTCGATTGGAATAAGGAGAGTTGGGGGATCTCAGGACTCTAGGGGTGGAGCCCCACTAGCAGAGGGCTGTCCAGGAGCCACTGCAGGATGAGAGACGCTCACTGCAGAAGGGGAGAGAGGAGGAGAAAAGACTGCGCCCTCCCTTCCTGCACAGGGATGTTCCGAGGGGGGTTGAAGTGCTATTCCGTCCTTGGGGGCCGTCACACAAATCACACTGCAGTCAGGTGTGGATATGGCAACCTGGTCACTCTGTCTGTGGCTACAAAGTGTGGACAAGGGCCACAAGTAAGTTCAGCACGTCTCAGACGGGGAAGGAGGCAGCATGCAGGGCGAGGCTTAAGTAGTTCTTGGTGCCAGGGATTGAAAGCAGATACATCAGGGGCCTGAGCTGGTACATCAGATCTTTCTCCCAGGCCAGCTGTTGGGGTCAAGAACACACTACACTCTGCTCCTCCTGACTCCATGACAGGGCTTCACACCCTGCTGTCACATCAGGCCACATGGAACCCACTTCCTCTTCCTTCCGCATTTACAACCAAAGCCTGAATTGGGCACTGGAGTCATTCGGTGAATATTTAAATCACTCACTCTACAAGTTTGAACTCAGGAGATGTGGGTGGGCCCAGGCAAGCATACATCATACCAAGTAGATGACCCAAGACTCCACAGAGGAACTGAGCTGCACACAGGGACCTGAAGCTCAGGAACACGCTACATCCCCGAGACACTGAGCTCCAGGGCTCTGACATCCTCAGTGTGCGTGAGTAGCAATGGCGACACTGTGGAACTGGACACAGTGTTTCCTGGTTTTGGTCCCTTCCTGGTCTTGTGTTACCTTTGGGTTTGTTAGCAGTCCATCACTACAGTGAAATCCCCGAGGCAATTCACTTATGGAGAGAGAGGTTTATTTTGAGTCATGGCTTTGCTGTTTCCAGTCCACGACTGGGAGGACCCATTGCTTTGGACCTCTGATGGGGGCACGGGCTGTGGGTGGGGGAGGCGAGCAACCTGCAAACCCATTCACTCCACCAGCCAGGGAAAGAGGGAAGAGGAGGGAGAAGAAATAAAAGGGAGAGACCAGGCCCTGAATCCCCTTCCCAGGCACGGCTCCCATGACCCATGAGCTCTCACGAGCTGCTCCTCTTGAAGGTTCCACTCCCTCTGCACAGCACCCGTCTGGGCTGCGGCCTTTGCCCCATGGGCCTGGGGGCATTCAACAGCCACCTGTGAAGCTTTGCTTCACATTCTCTCTGCACGCTTTGCTTCCTTGTGTCAGCCTGTTGGGAGATTTAAAGAAAAGAGGATTTCCTTTTAGCTTTATTTGGATAAACAAACATTAAATGAGCCACTACCATTTGCTAGGTTTGTGTTGCCTCTGTGGAACGAGAGGTAAATAAACACACATTTAGTGTTCATACGGTAAGTGCCAGAGAAAATACATGCAATGTAGGAAGCAGCAGAAGTAAGGGCAGCAGGTTCCTAGCCAGACGGAAGGAGCGGGTGGCGCTGCCGGCACTGTCGGTGGAGCCTCTGCACGGGCACTTCTCACCTGCAGGTCGCGCACGGACACCGTGGCCCGCCCAGATGTGGCGAGAACCCGAGCTGATTCACAGGCAGCTCTGCCACTCCCATGTGCACTGGTCAGGGCAAGCCACTCACTGTAACAAACAGCCCTCAGTCCTCAGTAGCCTGGCACCAAGCAGCTTACTTCCTGGTCTTCACCCAGTCGGTGCACTCAGTGGGGTCCTGCTCGCCTGCCCGGCCGTGCATCTTGCAGGATCCTCCTGTTCCAGGGCCTCGCCTTCCCCAGCACCGGGTTCACAGCTGGGAACCAGAGGTGACGGGACAGCGCCCCTTGCCCTTGCCTGTGGGCTGCCTGACCCCGACTCGGCCACTTCCCTCCTGAGCCCTCTGCGCTGCTGAGACCAGGGCAGACGCCACCCACTCAGACACGAGGGGCGGGGCCTGCCGAGCAGGGCGCCTGGGGGAGTGTTGGCCACTGTCACCACGCAGCGGTGTTGGATCAGTTGGGTCGTCGCTCCTCTGAGAAGCCCAGGCCCTGCAGCAGCAGCTGAGGTGGCAATTTCCCTCTGCCGGGGCCGGGCACGCGCACGCTTCTCTTTGACCAATCAGGCGCTGTGGAGACTGCAGCGCTCGGCACTCGTTGAGCTCAGCGAGAGGCGCCATGCTGGCTTGGCTTTCAGCTGCGCGCAGGCCTGATGGCCCCAACCCACGCCCGCTGGAAGAGAGGCCGGCTGAAGAATCACTTGTGCAAAACGCTTGGCACCAGAAGGTTGGGATACGAGATTTTTCAGATTTCAGAATATTTGCATATCCACAATGAACATTCTGGAAGATAAGACTCAAATCTAAACGTGAAATTCATTTGTGTTTCACATCTGCTTTACACACATGACCTGGAGGTGATTTTACAGCCTTTTCATGGTTTTGTGTATACAACACAGTTGCACGGTATTGCATTTGTGGCATGCCTATGCTCAAAACGTTTCAGATTTCGGATTCCCAAAGCAGAGGTGCTCAACCGACATCACACACAGCAGGATTTCCTTGGTACTCTAACTCTAAGAAATCCTTCAGAGCAAAATTTTTTGGTTTTGGTACTGGGGATTGAACTCAGGATCTTGCGCTTGCAGGGCAGGGGGCAGAACCACTGAGCTAAATCCCCGGCACCTTCAGAGCAAATTTTATGCAAATGAAGAGAGTGGAAATTATTTTCGCTCTTCTTTAAACAGATGAATCCACAGTTGCCTCTCACCTTTGGGTCTCGTCCTGTCTTAGGGCACTGAGTGTTACTTTTTCTCACGCCTGGGGATAATGAAAGACAAGTCATGAGGAATGCCCTTGCCCTGCTGGTTTACTTCCAGAGTGTGAGGTCGTCCCACATGAAATACTCCAGATATGTCTCGGGGTACAACATGCCTTGAAAATTATATGCCTTCCACCCTAAGTATACTTGGGTACAAGGAACACATGTTCATGCTGTGTTGGAACATGTTCCTCTTTGCCTGTGGCCTTTTGTCTCCCTCGCTCCTTCAGAGCACAACTGTTGCAGAAAAAAAAAGAGATTAAACCTCAAAAGAATCCGGGTGTAATCGCCACACATTTGGATCTGCAGGAAAGCTTCGTCTCCAGAGCAGGCTGGATACTGTTACCCACACCACATTCGTCACCGGATCTGGAGTGGCAGTGTTTTTACAGACAGTCAGGATTTGACAAAAAAAGGAAGATAAAGGTTATGAATGTCCTGCGGCCCCCACAGTACCCAGACTCGGCAATCTCTGGCAGAGCTAATCTATGGTGTTAGAGGGTGTGGAGGCCCCAGTCTGTCCTTCTGCAAACCAAAAATGAGAACGTTGAAAAGAAATCAAAGAGCAGATATCAAACATGCACTGCCTCTCCCATCATCTGCTCTGAAGCCCACATAATCCTTCATACTTCACTCAGAGAGAGCCCTGGAGTTCGGGCCCTTTCTGCAGATTCTCTGAGGCAGTGAGGGCTTTGAAGTGGGGGCTTCTGGCCTCTCATTTCTGCCTGAGATCAAACACGGAAGTTGCAGCATGGTGCCCGCCTGTGGGGCCTCCTTCACACTCTGGGGAAGCTCTGAGCTGTCTCAGGCAGGGTGGAGATGCCTCAGGAGCTGCCTGCCCTTCCACGAAAGCCCCACCACCGCCTCTGCCCTCCGAGGCCTTGTTTCGCCCTTCCTTTGGATTCTGCTAATTCCCTCTGCTTTTCCTAAATCAAGAACTTGCTTTTCTTAGCGATACTGGGGACTGAGTCCAGCACCTTTGCCCTAAGCTACATCCTCAACCTTTAAAATTTTTTTTTTTTTAATTTTGAGACAGGGTCTCTAAATCATGAGGTTGCCCAGGTTGAGTTCAAACTCACAGTCCTCCCACCTCAGCCTCCTGGAGTGCTGGGATGACAAGCGTGTATCACCATGCCTGGTGAGGACGTCTCATGAAAGCTTGTCATGGCAAGTCTCACCTAAAAACATATTTTTAACACTTTTGTAACAGAGAAAAATAAGCCTCCATGAGTTTGAATATCCTAAGAGAAAATGCGTTTTTGCTGGAAAAGTGTTTCAGTGACAGATGGCTCTGTGGTTCCTCGATGCCATGGTGGGGCTCGCCACGTTGTGAAACTGGCGAACTCAGGTTGAACTGGCATCGAGCAGACGCAGAGCACCCAGGTGCTTGGTGAACCGCACTACTGAGCAGCACAGCCTCCACCCCAGATTCTTTGTCTTGGTGGGACCCCCAGAGCTTCGGGGACAGGTGCGCTGCAAGCATAAGCAGCCGTTCTGAGCGACTGCAGACGGCCCCGGATCAGGTCATCACGCACCGATGCCGCGAGCTGCTGTGAGATGCTTTTCTCCGTGTGTCTGCCGTGCTTCTGTGAAACGCCAATATCATTGCTCATCCTCAGGTCAGACGCACTCACTAAAGCGCCAGGCTGGGACTCTCCCTCCTGTGCGGACTCCGCCCTTGTTGCCCAGCTCCGCCCACTTCCTGTTCCTAGGAACACCGCACGTGTCCTCATCCTCTCCCATCAAGTGGCTCCTTTAAACATTTTGTTGAATCAACTAATTATTGTGTGTGTGTTCCAGGCCCTTCGCAATGAGCTACACCCACCGCCCTTTTTTCCGTGTTTCCCTGAGTCCCTGAGTTGCCCAGGCTGGACTCAAACTTCCAGTGTTCTTGCCTCAGCCGCCTGGAGTGCTGGGGTCACACGAGTGAGCCGCCCCTGGCTCACGCTTCCTTGCACTTCACCACGTGCCGATGCGACCACCTGAAAGACAGACGGACGTGCCCGTGCTCGGCCCCCAGGCTCAGCCGGCTGGGCTGACGCCGCTTGGCTTTTCCTCTTCGTTGCAACTCTCCCACGGTTATTCGAACTGAGTGTCTCCAGTTGTCCAGTTGCTCTTTGTCCTCTCAGTTTCGCTTCGGCTCCCACATCCCATAGAATCTCGCGCGCGCAGCAGTTTCGTCATCGGATCTGGCGGCGACCACAGGCTGCCTCCCCCTTGCCTTCTCCCTGGCACCGCCTTCGTTTGCAAACCTTTCTTCTTGAAAGACCTTTTTCCCTTGGTTTCCTTGGGTGCCTGGCTCTCTTCAGCTTTCTTTGCCTCTCTAGGAATGCAGTGGGATCGGAAAATCTGGCGAATGCTTACATTTTAGGATTTTACTACAGCAAGGCACCTCGCCGCCAGTCCCGCTCCGAGGACCCCACCCAGTTCCCAGTGCTGTTGTCCCATCGCTCTGGCCGCTTTCGGAAGCAGTCCCGGAAGTCTTCTTTCTGGCGTATCTTTGTTGCACTGTTGTGGCTGCCTTGGTGTCTTGAAATGATCTGAAATACTCACCTTTTAATGTCACTTTGACTTGGGGAAGAGCCAGAAGTTTGAAGGTGCCAGATGGGGTGAATGAGGCGGCTGAAGCAGCGGGAACGATGGGATAAACGCGCGTAAAGCCGGGGCAGGGCTGTGAGGGGATTCACGGCAGTGTGTCTTTTACTGTCATCATTCTCTCCATGTAGGCATTCACTGTGTATTTCCTTCTTCCCTTAAATTTCCCAAAAGAAAACCCACAACCCGTAAATGATTAATAAATGCTGGAACAAAAATAGTGCACTCATTCCCCTTCCTGCTGCTCATCATTCCTCTTCCTCAGCTCTCCCTTGCTGTGCAGGCCGCCTGCTCTCCAGCGGGGTCCAAGCCAGGACGCTGAGCCCCACCTACCTTGCATGATGTGACCCTGGAGGTCTGATGACCTCTGAGAAGTGTGCTAGCAGAAACAGGGTCAGGCCCAGTGCAAGGACCTGGAGCACCCTAGCAGGAGAGGGAGCCTACACAGGAGCTGGACTGCAACATCCGGAAGTGCGAATGCACGTGGACTTGTGTAACCAATTCCTGACCCCCGGGCCCTGCCTGCTCTGTACCTTCAACATCCTGAAAGGGCCTGGTATTGCTGATAAAATGTTGGTGGCTGAAAAGATTTTCAGAAAACCCTTCAACATGTGACTCTATCCAGCAATTCTGAAATGCAACTTTTAAGCTAACTTTGAAGATCTGGGAATTCTACATCTTTGGAACAGTCAGGGTTTTGTTTTTGTTGACAAAACCTGGATGTCTGTGGCCAAATGGAGACCTCCTTGTGTATCTTTCTCTGGCATTTTGCGCGCTCTCTCTCTCTGTCTCTCTGTCTCTGTCTCTCTGTCTCTCTGTCTCTCTGTCTCTCTCTCTCTCTCTCTCTCTCTCTCTCTCTCTCTCGGAGACAGGATCAGTGAAGGAGAGGGAGAGGACATAAATGTGATTCCAGGTAGATCACAGTCACGGACATCCTCTGCCCTGCGAGTGGCCTGCGGCCTTCCGGTGTCTGACAGCCCGAGTGGGCTCCTGGGAAGAAGTGGCCCCTGGCCGGCGCAGCTCTGAAGTGCGATTTCAGCTGAGCTGTCCGAGGGTGCCTGGAGAAAGGGGAGCGAGAGGAAATACTGAGCAGAAGGCTGGCTGCGTCCCCTACTTGCCTCTGCCATCACTTAGCACAGGGCCTCCCTGTCCTGGGGTCCGGGGGTCCACGGTCCGCGCTTCCCAGCAAGCAGGCCAGGGTGGGATTATTAGACTCTGGTCCGACCTGCAGTGTGTGCGGTCTCCACTGTGGGCTGTTGGGGCAGTAAGGGGAGACAAAGAGGAAGATGACAGGCATCCCGTCTTGCTGAAGCATGAACAGGGGCCAAAATATCCGTACTGATCACTCCCCCGTGGATTTGTGCTGCTCCTTCTGCCAGGGCCCGTAAACCCCAGATGACAGAACCACCCTTGCTGGTCTCCATGAGGGAGATTTTGGGGACAGGGTCCCCAGGTCCCCAGGGCACTAACTGCAGAAGAAGCAGACAACTGAGCTGTGAGTTTCCAGGTCTCCATGTGAGGTTTCTCGGATTCCAGGGGATTTTTAAAAGTTCTGTTTCTTAGGGCTGGGGCTGGAACCCTGGGCCTCATGCATGTTCCAGGCAAGTGCTGTTCCACTGCACTTCCTGCCCTGTGGGAAATATTTGCCTTGAAGGAGAGTGGAATCCGTGAGAGCCCCAGGAGTCTGGGATCTGCCCGGAGGGCACACTCAGGGTTGTGCCTACTGGGCAGAGTTTCTCAGGGAGAGATTCACCAGCGTTGAGGGCCGATGTGACTGACCCCAACCCTCAGCTCAGACTGGGGCATGGAAGATCAGAGACCAGTGTGACGCTGTCCTCTTGCCCTCTGGCTGTGTCCCCAAGACAGCGTCACCTTTGCTGCTGTCATGTGTTTGTGTTTTCAGACATTCGCCCCTCTGGGAGGCTCTCACTGCCAAACTTGGTTATTAATGCGGACTCACCTCTCTGGGGAAGAGCTGCTTCTGCTTCACTGTGAGCTGCCTTTGAATAAAGCTGATGTCTGAATGCAGAATCAGGTCTTCAAAGCCTCTGCTCAAATTGTGGTGAGAGCAATGTGCAGCGGGTTTGACCTAGAGTCTGGGCTCCTGCTGAGATCCCGCAGGAACTTGGCCCTTCCTGATGGCCCAGCACCCACCCCTGAGCCCTGTCACATCACCCACGTGGAGGTGCAGCCACCTAGCTCCTCAAGTCTGGCTGGGGCTGCATTGGCAGGGTGAGGGGTCAAGAGCCTTGTAGGTCAGGGAAGGAAAACTGGGCTTTGGGGTGAATTAGCCAAAGAGGGGGTTACATTCCATCCCCAGGCACCAGGGCCACGGTGCGGGCTGAGCTGCTCCAACCAGGAGAGGCGATCTTGGGTGAAGCTCCACAGTTAAAAGTGTGACCCTTAGCACTGCAGGGCCTCCAGGACTGAGAGCTACAGATGTGCCTCAGCTTACAGCAGGGTGACACTGATAAACCCACTGGAAGGCGAGAATACCCTAAGTCACAATGCATGTGACACCTCCAACCTACTGAGCAGCCTAGCTCAATGACACAGGGCAAAGGAGTCCTGGCTGTTCATTCTCCTGATGGGTAGGTGGCTAGGGGACCCCAGCTTGCTGCACTGCCCAGCATGGTGAGAAAGGATCCAAATTCAGAATCTGAAGTTAAGTTTTACTCTGAGTCATCATAAGTAAGGGATGGTCTGTGTCTACAGGTAGACAATACAAATTGTGCTGGGGTGCATAGACCCTTGCACTTCAAAGTAAGTGTGCGTGTGGATGTGTGTATGTGCACACACAACAACAGGCAGCACACTGGGCTAACCTCTGAGCAGTACACAATCATTCAGCAGGTAGTTGCCGAGTCTCTGGAGAGACACTGAAAACAGGGCCTAGATCATCAGTCTGTTAGGAGAACCGAGCCAGTTACTGTCTATAAAACACTGGCAACAGTGCCTAGAATACAATAAGCACTTACTAGTAACTCTTAGTTAGATTGCTGCTTCTACTCTTTGGTGCTTTGCATATTTTTCTAGATTTTTCTGGAACCTAAGTGCTAGAGTCACTGGCAGGTGAAAAGAAACGCTACAATTCTTCCTGTCGAAGACAACTTGAGGAAATGGATGATTGAACTGTTTTAGGTGTGATTCCCTCTTCCTCGTGCTCCCTTTTTCTTCTTTCCCACTCTCCTCCTCCTCCAGCATACATCCTCACACTCCCCTTCATCCTCCTCCCTCTGCACATCTTCTTCTTCCTTTTCTGGAAAAGGGGTGGAAATTGTAATTCTATTTTAATACATTTCACACATCTATACATTTAAAAGACTATGAAATTTTAATAGTATTGTTTTGACCAATCTTACTTTAGATGTACCCATCTATTTCCACCTCATTTTTCCTTTCTTTCTGTATCTTCAACCTTCTGTTTGGGATTTTTTCTTTCTTTCTTAATTTTACATCTGAGTTTTCTATCCCTTTGGTTCTCTATGCTTTGTTCTATTTATTTTCTTATAGTTTACCTTCCAATTCACTGATGCTTTCTTCAGTTGTATCTAAATGGCTCTTGTATCTGTTCATTTTTTTAAAGTTTCAGTACGTATTTGAAGTACATAATGATTACTCATTGTGAGGAGTTGATGCATGTATACAACACATTTTAATTCTTTTACGCCCCCCCCATCCCCCCCCCCCCGCGTCATATCGCCTCATTGAGCTTGTAATTTTGGTTTTATATTTTTCACTTTAAAATTTTTTACTTGATTTCTATTCAAGGCTTTTAGGTCATTTTTTATTCTTTCTAATTCTCTTCCAAAATTTTCAGTCTTTAAAAAACTGCCTTAAACATAGTATGTTTATTTCAAAGAATGTCTCTGGTCATTTGACCACCTGGAGCTCCTGTGTGTTTATGTCTATTTTCTGCCTTTTTATTTGCTTTCCACTTACATTATCTTGCCTTTTTCTTGTAATTGGATATCTTTTAGTTTTATACTAAACATCATATTTGAAAAATTATACATAAATTCTACAAACTTTTCCTCCAGAGTTTTTTCTTTTTTTAGGAATCTTGCTAGAACAATGGATGTGTCCAAATTATCCCAAGGTGTGTTATTACCTGTCACTCAACTGTGACATTTTTCTGAGATCTTACAAATGATATAACTAAAAAAATCAGTACACAATTCTTGTCCTCAGTGCTAATAAACAGTATAAATTTGAGTAAATAACCTCAACTTTCTAGGATCACATTTCTGTTCTTTATCGGGAAATTTAATTAGCTGACCCTTAGGGTCCCTTTCAGCTTCAAAACAGTTATTATAATTTCTTGGCTCAGAATTTTCCAAAGATAAAAGTTAGATATATCAAGAATGGAGTTGTTAAAATTGTAGAACCTTAAACATGACAAATATTTTGCACTAATCTGGCCTGTAACTGCAGCATGTTTGTTAGAGTATGTTCCCTGAGACACAAGCCAGTGGCCAATATCAATGTTCATGTCTCCAAAGACAGAGTTTGAGGAGCCTGCAACCCAGCTGGGTCATCGGGTGCCCTCAGGAGTTGGGGATAGTGCCAGCTTCTGAGAAGAAACATTTTAATGGAAGGAATTGCCAGCTCAATTCTGGAGAATTCTAAAGGCAAAAAGGGAAAGCTAATATTTCAGCTACTTTGTTGCAGTTCCCACCTCTAGAGCTGGAATATCAAAGAAAAGCAAAATTACTAAAACTGTGAAGCTTAGAGGAAGGGCCCTAAAGTTAAAACTCAGAACTTTTGAGAACAGGACCTCACTGGCATTGGTGCCTGAGGAACTTTGGAAAGGGGCCCCAGGGGCTAAAATCCAGGCCCTGAGAAGAAGCCCTCTCTGCTGATCTGGGATGGCTTGAGAGGCAGCTGGAAAAAGCTGGAAAAGCTGCCAATTGGGATCAGTGCCTGCTATCAGAACTCAGTCCTGCTGCCCAGGGAGAGCCACCATAGAAAGGGGTAGTTCTGTCCTCCACAGCCTCTCTCTTCTGCCCCAGCAGAGCCTCAGGTTGAGCCAGGGGCCAAGCGGTCACCACTCCAGCAACACAAAGCTCATTATGAAGGCTGGACTTAAACTTGACAGTGTATATTTTAACAGGCAGCATACCATCTTTGCAATCTTCCCAAAGTCTGATTTATTTTATGATGCTGTCATTGTGAATTTTTGGAGTTTTAGGATAATGGGCTGTGTCTTCCATTTTCATTGCTGTGGGACAAAATGACAGACACTTACAAGTTAAAGGAGAAAAGGGTTGTTTTTAGCTCATTGTTTGTAGAGGTTTCAGTCCATAGTTGGCTGACTCCAAGGCAGGGCCACATGGTAGAGTGTCATCACAGAGGAGAAACAGTCCATGGCGGGCAGGCAGGAAGCAGCGAAGCAAAAGCATTGAACCTTCTTTTCTCTTTTATTCCATCTAGGCTACAAGCCTATTGTTTGGTGCTGCCCACAGCCAGGGTGGGGCTTCCCATCATCTATGCTCAGAACTATGCTAAACCAATCAGTGCACTAATTTAGTTTTCACACCCTTAATCCGTATTCACACACCCTAGATCCAGCCACCTTCTAAAAGCCCCACCTGTGACAGCATGAAGCTTTGGGAAGACACCTAGGTACAAGCCATAGCAGGCTGTGTTTTTGCCCCAAGTGTGATGTTGTCTTACTTGGACATATTACACCTATGTGAGAAATGCAAGTATGCTGACACATAGCCAGAGGAAGTGACCCTTCAGAATAATAACTGAAGACAATAGCTACTTTAAGAATCAAGGTCTACTTTCTTCTGTTTTCATTTTAACCTACCTGTATTTTACTCTTTGATGAACTAACCTTTACTTATCTTGTTTGAGAACTCACATTCATTGTCTTGTAATATACTATTGAACAACAATCCTTGCCCCTATATCCTCACACTGGTGATGTTTGAAACACCAGGGAATTGTATGGAGGCTTGGAGGTATTCCATGATTCACACATTTTAAGTTGGCCTCTGTCAAAATACAGATGAACAGAGAGTAACCTGTCACCTGCAATTCGTCTGGACACTTGTAAACAAATAAGTTTCCTTTAGTTTTAGTTCACTGCAGTTCACTATCCAGAAAGCTCTTTGTTATGGTATAAGGACAGACTTGAATTGTGTTAGATGTCAAATTTCATTTTAATAAACTCTGCAGTGGTGCCTAAGTTGTTTTCATTATTGTGAAGTCTGTTATACCAAGAAATGTTTGCTGTTATTCAAGCTTTTAATTGAGTTTAGAAATCCTTACATCACATTGAGACTCAATTATAACAGTGATGTTTATTTCATAATAAATGAGTCATTTATATATGGTAGCAGGCTCAGAGTTATTCAAAACCAGCTAAAGAGAACGAGCCCTATATTTTATAAATTTAAGCTTAAAATAATCAGCATAGGCACTAGCATCCACGCACCTAAATCTACTTGCACATTGACTAAAATAGATCAATCAGCTGTAAACCAAGACCAAAGCAGAAGCACTGTATAAAGGAAGCATAGACTTCACTAGTTGTTGGGAATAGTGATAATAAGGAGAAGACCTTCAAGGCATGTAATGTCTTATACCAGCAGCTGTAAACCAGGCTTCTTCAGTGGCAAACAATAGACAGCCTATGCACTAAGTTAAAGTTAAAATTTCTCCAAAAATGTTCAGTCATTGACAGATTCTCTGGAAGGGCTAAAATACAGTCTTAAGGACAGTCCATTCAGGAACAGTGCCCAAATCACACTTAGAGCTCTTCCGGGAGAAACACAGTGGCCCTCCCACAGGACACAGGTGCCAGAAACTGTCCCTATGATACTGAGTTCTAGTCTCTGCCATTAGAGATGTGGCCGCTTCAGTCTCTGCAGCCCTCAAAAGACTCTGCTTCCACTCTGGGTTCTGGACACACTTCCTTCTGATACAGTTGTACAGGGCTGCCCCCAGGGCTGATTGCCTGGGTCTGGAACAAATCCCCTGCGGGGGCGAAGGGGCCAGAAAAGCATGTTCCTCCCTATGGGAAAGGCTGAAAGAGCAAGTCTGGAAGGCATTGACTGCAAAGGTAGAGGACCCTCAAGCCCAGAAAAAAATGTTTAAATGTATTGGTCTGTTGAAGGGAATAGGAAATGCTTGTGTCATCTCTCAAATTCTGGCACTTAGCATACAATATCTCAGGGAGCTGATGAAAAATGCAAGTTTCTGAGTCCTATCCTCAAATCTTATACATCAGAATCTCTGCAGAGGAAATAGCTCCTTGCATTTCCTCAGGCTCCTTAGGTGACTGTGACACACACTGAATGTATCTGCCTCACAGAGTTTTAACGAGAGCACAGAAAGTTACTACATGAAAAGGCACTCAGCAAATGGCACAATATAAGTGTCAATTTAAGAAAAGGGGCAAATGTGGCTGAGATGGCTGAGGACATGAATGTGCAACCCGGAACTCCTTTAGGTCTGTAGTCAAATTGCCTCAAATCCACATACCGGAGGTGGGGTGATTTAGATCAGTAGCAATGCAAATGACAGCAATTTGAAACCTGAAAGCAATTGCATTACTTTAAATTCTATAATTTCAGCTAGACTACTGTCAGTACTATTTGCTTAATTTAAATGCATTGTTTATCCTTACCCTGTGAATCATTCCTATCATTTCCAAGTGAGGGCAGCCACAGAGTCTAGATACCTGCTTTTCTTTCAAATCTCCCTTTCCCTTAGTGAGCAATCTTAGCGAGTTATCTTGGTTCTCCTCAAAGATCTACTATTTTCCAAATAAACATTTAAAAAATAAATAAAGCTGTCAGGTAACGATACACATGGCTGGTCTTCCTGTTATTCCAGTACACGGTTGTTTACCAGGCAAAATGTTGGAAATGGCAGAACTGAGAGTCATCAATTATGACACTGTGGCTGCTACTAAGACACCACCGGGATGAGGGGCCAGGAGCCAGGCCATTGCTGGGGGCACTGAGCAGCATGAGAAGGATCGGCAGGCCAGGTGACCTTCTAGGGTCACAGTCACATAAAGCCTGTCTTTTACCATCATCTCTGGGACAGGGCAAATGGAAACACATGTCTTTCCCTTCATGTCTCAAGATAACCTCAAGTCATTGCATTTGTTCTCTGTTGCTGCATAGAATGTCGTTCCAAGACTGTGAGACTTAGAAACAACAAACACTTAATATCTTGTAGAGTCTGTGGTTTTGGCTCTAAAAATAGGCTTATTTGCATGGTTCTGGTTCAAGGTCTTGAAGGAGGCTGCAGTGAAGCCATTGGCCAGAGCTACAGTCTCACCTGCAGGTCTGATGGATGAAGATCTTTTCCGAAGACCACTCCTGTGGTTGGTCACAGATGTGGCAGTTCCTCAATGGCTGTCAGCCCGAAGCTTCAGTTCCTCACCAGAAAGGCCTCTCTGTAGGGCGCTCTGCATCACGGCAGTTTGCTTCCCATGGAATAAGAGGTTCAAGAGTTAGAGCAAGAGAAGCAGTTTAGAAAGATGCTGAAGACTTTACACCCTAACCGTGGCTGTGACGCCCACCGCTCTGGTATTCTGTTAATCTCCCCACATGGTACCAAGTGTGGTGGAAACACGCAAGGTTGTAAACACCATAAGCAGAGTCATCGAGGCTGTGGGACCACCTGACACAGTCATCCTCTTGTGGGAAACCCTTTCAATTATTTCCTTGGTGTTTGTTGCTATCTTACTTCATCTGTATCCAAGTACTGGAGGTGAGGAAAGGATCCAGAGTGAAGCAGGGATTTTACAGCACTGAGGCCTCTCCCCACGAAGCCTCACTCTCCAGGACAAGGGTCCTTACAAGAGAGGGCAGCCTGCAGCAGACATGGAGCAAAGAGGTTGTGCCTACATCAAGCATGGAGCCAAGAATCACTGGATTTCTAATCTAATTTTTATTGGTACATTGCACGATGAGTTTAGGCTAAATGGACATCCAAGGAGCCTCTTCAGCTTCATGTTTCCAAAGGACTGTGTGCGAAGGACCGACACAGCAGGAGGAAATCCGGCAGGGCTCCATGACCGCGAGGATCCTGGAGTTGGCCAAGGTGGTCTCGCGGGCTTACGCCGTCTGGGCTGAGTCCGAAAGGGCCGAGGATGGAGTCTAGTTAGTTCTTGGTCTCCTCGGCTAGGAGTGACCGTTCACTGTGCCTTGGTGAAGAACAAGCAAAGTGGCTTTGAAACTGCAAAGAGTTTTTCTTGAGTCCATTTCAAGAAAAAGATGTGGACTTGGATTTCTTCTTTTCCTTTGAAAATTGTATGTAGTTTACATTCTTGTCTGTGTGGTCATATTTATTTTTTTCCTGTGATTCCTGTTTCCTCTTTCTTGAAAATTGGTGTTTGTACTACTATCTACCCAGAAAATCCACTTTATTTAAAACCTCTGTGGTTTGCTCCTGTTGGGTGACAGTAGGCACTTGGGCAAGACCCCGGAAAAACAGCATCTTCTTCAATTGCTTCAGAATCAAAATCACCCGGTCTTGAAAAGTAGGAAGGGTAAAAATCATGATGAATTTGCTTTTGTCTCCCCTACATTTCTACTTTTCAAATGGTGAAGTTTTAAAATCTTTTTTCTCACTTGATTATTCCCAGGTGTGCAGTTGTGTGAATAGTTTCTCCACCTCTTCGCAGAGATGGCTGTGAAATGGGCAGCCACATTCCAGTCGGGGTGACAACTCCCCCAGGAAGCCCTGTGTTTGAGGCTCTTCTGGGGGGCAGCAGCAGCAAAGGCTCTGGGGTCCTGGTGCCAACGTGGAACCACGAGCTCCAACCCAGGCCCACTGAATAGGAATCTGTATGGGGGAAGATGTCCAGGTGATTTAGGAACAAGGCTGAGCAGCTGTGTTTCGGAGCTGGCCCCGGGCAGTGCCTGTCTCCCGGGCCTCCGAGTGGTGTGTGCGCATGCAGTATTCACAGCCAACAGCCGGGGACGCTGCCGATTTGAGATTTTGGAGATCTCCTTGTCTCTGTCTCACCTGCACTAGCTCTATCTTTTTATTTTTCTATGAAATGTTGAAACAATTGAGGCTTGTTTTTGTTTTTCCCACTCACTTGGAGCTGAGCGCTTTCATCTTTGCTTCAGCCGGTTTCCTTCAAAGCTAAATATTAAACAGATTGGTCTTCTGACAGCTGACCCTAAATGGGGACACGTAGTGGCCTTCACCCTGCGGGTAGAGAACCCAGCCGACAAAGGTGGAGGAGAGACAGGACGGAGCCAGTTCCGTCCCCGGGGAAGCCCCCAAGTTGTGTCTAAGCCTTTGTGCCGCCCAACAGCCAATAGCCAAGAGGCCCATGGCTTCTGGAAGGCATTCTTGCAGAAATTCCCTTTTTGCCAGAGGGTGAAAGGGTTACTAATTGATTTTGTCTGCCTTTCAGATGGACTTAGAGAGACACAGAGTTTGAATTCTAACAGAGGTAACATTTTTAGATATTGGAGCAACCTTTTTGTGTCTCATGTGACCTAGCTTTGCATGCTAGTATCTATGTATCTACCTTTCTATATCAGTGTGTCAATTTGTTAGGTAAATAGGGTCAGTAACTTTAATCAGATTGGTTGACAATATTTAAAAAAACATATTTGCATCAAAGACTGCTGTCTGTTCACAGCAAGTGAATCGGAGAAAGCTAGCTCTTCCCCAATGCTTTGACAGGTTGGCGGCCCCAATTGGCACTAAAGAAATGGACAAAGAGCACAGATCTCAGATCTCTGGCCAAAAGGAAGCCACCTTGGTCCCTTTTTTCTGCTTGTAGGATTTGTGCCTCAGTACAATGTGCTATTAGCCTCAAGTCTGTGAGTGTCAGTCAATACATAAGAATATGGGAGAGATAGAGAAAAAAGAAAATTGACAGATACAACGTTAACCTGACCATTTGACAGTGACACGACAGCAGGAAGAACTCTGTGATATTATACGAAAGAGCTGAAATGCCAGTTTCTGAAAAGAGATAATTGTTTTAAAAGACACGGAAAACTCAGCCAGTGTTCTAATCATTCCCAGTCATCAAAGTTTTTCAGAGAAAGAAAATCCTGAGAGCCAGAAAGGCTACCCATAATCTGGAATCAAAAAACCTGGGGTCAGAATGAAAAGCTGGTAAAGAGGGATCTATTTGCTTGATTAAAAGGAAAACTGTAGAGAACCCGGAAATTGTGTTCACAAAGTTTTCTTAAGCCCTGTGACTTCACTTTCATCCTTTCTTTGTTGTTGTGCTCCATGTGAATGTTGTTCTTTTGATTATTTTTTTGAAAACTGAAAAATATGGTCTTATATCCTCACCCAACATGTGAGCCTTTGGAAATAAATAGTGAGAAAGTGAGAGCATCTCTCCTTTAGCGTAACTTCAACAAAGTTTGGGCTTAAGAATTCTTCATACGTGTGTGTGTCAAAATGCAAAATACATTGAGTTACAGGTCAGATTGGCTTCCATTTGAGATTCATGCATGGTGGCATCTCCATTCTTCAAAACAGAATGACTGTTCCCATTGGACAACAGGCAGGCAGAGGGCTTATAAGATGGAAACAAAGATGAGAATAATAGAAGAAAAAATCATACTATTTCAAATCACTTTAAAGGGTTAAAGCAGAGGAGACTTCCTTATTACTCTGACCCAGTGATTCAGGAAAACCTGTTGTATTTTGGAGACCTCTTTGTACTCTTGAAATTTCATTTTGACAGTGTAGGTGCTTGTGAGAGTGACCTGGTGTTGGTTTGCTCTGGTGTGTTGGCTCCTGGAGCAGGAACTCGGGCCAAAGCAATGACTTCTTGAAACATTGTTTAACATTTGTGCCATAAAGAAAAAACGAAGACTATTTTGGGTTTTGCTTTTTAATTTAAACTGTACCACATGATTTTGTGGACACTATGCAGCCTAGGACCATTACTGCACAGAGGGTTAATCTCTCAAGGGGCAGGAGAGACTGATGGTCAGGGTTGTGTCCCTCATTGCTGAGGCAGAGCTGCTGACGGCAGTGAGTGGGAAAGTTACAACTGCAGGGGAAGATCTTAAAACTGGGAGGCAGACTGTTCTTTGGGAGAGAGAGAGAAATACAGATCTCATTCAGAGCGCTGACACAGGTATTCCTCGTTTAAGGACCTACCCGTTTAATGACTGTTGGGACCTGAGACCCACATCCAGAGTTACAACTCAGGAACGTGCGTGGCCATGTGGCTTCCTGGTGGCCTCTCTAGAATACTGCACCGTCATTTCTGCCAATTGTGCTGCACAGTATAGTGCTGTAGTTTTATGTTCTGTTATACATTAGTGTACTGCATGTAAGTGTTACGTAGATGAAAGCAAAGTCATCAAATTGGAGTTTCCTTTGACCCTTTCTTTGTTCTTAATATTGTAATGTGCACAGTACATACAATTCCTCATTAGAGACTTAGTCGCAGGAATGGAACTCGGTGGTTCATTAAGAAATGCCTACTGCATTCCTGTCTTGCTTTAGTACTTCACCTTCACATTATCTTTCTGTAATTTACATATTATGGTAATAGCCCCTAAATCTTTCTGGAATGAGGCAGATTACAAATTAATTATTATGATATTTACCTGTTCAAGATTAATTTTTATACACATATTTTTTAAACCCAAAGCTATTCTTGAGTTCAGTAATCCTCAGCTTCATATCTGCTGTTTAAAAGCAAGGGCTCCTCCTAGTGATACTACTAAATCATGCTCATTCCAGGTGCATTTGTTTCCTCCTTACGCAAGTTCAGCGTCCTTAATAAGCACTTACTGGGAAACAATTCACTTCAGAGGCAAAGGGCGGGCAAGTGCACTTTAGGGGAGCTGCAGGGACTACCTCCGGCCACTAGGGGGTATGTGACTAAATTCTCTCCCCAAACGAGGAAGGTCTCTTGCGGACCAGTTGGGTTCGTTATATTCAGTAAGTCATTATTTCCCTATTTTTACGATTTTTCAAATCCTCTTTAAAAGAAAAAAAAACAGCAATGCTCATTAGTATTACACTGGAACTAATAATAATAGGATCGTGCTGCCTGCCCAGAAAGGTGCTCTAAATTCCCAGCAAAAGAGGGAAAGAGTGAAAATGTGAAACGGACGCCCTTTCACCTACCCTTGTCAGACTTTGTTTTCCTACCTTCTGCCTTAAAGATGAAATGTAGCTAAAATCGCTACTGCTCACTGCCACCAAGCCCTGCACTCAAGGCCCAGTTAATTCTCTTGGATAAGGAGAGAAGTGAACCAGGTTGCTGGAGTGGGGCGGGCCCGTCTGTTTTTTTTCCCTCTCGTGAGCTGTGCTTATTTTTAAGTGGTGTCACTCCGGCCCGGAACAAGACATGGCTGCCTGTCTGAATGTAGTGAAGCAGATTTTATAAGGCACCACCTTCCTCAGCCCAGGAAGAGGCCGTGGGCCGCACCGGGTAAGACAGACAGGTGCTGGGGACCTCGGGGCCGCGCAGAGCAGGACAGTGCAGGGCCCAGGCTCATTGGATCACCGGAGCCCTCTCTTCTGAGGAGGCTGTCACCTCGTGAAAAGTCACGTCTGGAAATGGCTTTGAAGAGAAGCACTGTAGGCCGAGTGGTTGTAGCTGAATTTAAGTAATGTTGAGTGGAATATAAAAGTGACACACCCTCCTGATAATTAGCTTTGTCATTCTAGGGTTTATTCAGAGTTTCAGTCACGCTCTGACTTGCAGCTCTGCGTCTAACTTCCATGCTTCTTGTTGAAGGGCTAGGGGCTGTGTGGGGCAGCAGGGAATCCCAGAGCAGGGGAGATTCCTCTGTGAACAGGCGGGTTCTCAAAGCAGCCTCGGTCATTTGGACAGGCAGCTCCTGCCACACAGAGCAATTACTGAAGAAAGGGCTTCAGGCTTTGCAGATGTCACCTTCTTTAGTGCCCCCTGAGATGGAGTGTCAGAGCAGGGCTGAGTTTCCAGGTTGGAATCTTTCCAAGATAAGCTTGCTTATCTGTCCAACGAGTCTTTCCAAGATAAGTGCGCTTATCCTGGTATGTGAAGAGGAGGGGAAGCGAGTCAGAGCCGCAGATATGGACAGAAGGCAGGGGTTCTGCCTATAAATCACGGAACCCTCTCTGCCAAGAGGGCAAAATGGCAAAGCACTCAGGATGGCTGGGGCCCAGTAAGGGCCCGGCAGAGTGGCGGCTGAGACAGCGTTCCCTCCCTCGCTGGCCACTGCCCTGGTCCTGTGCATGCTGCCACCCCTGAGTCCTGGGCACCGAGAGCTGGGCCAGGGTGGAGAAGAGAAGCTGAACATCAGAGACAATCCTAAGAGTGACTTGAGTAGAGGCCAGGTTTGATCTTTCCCATGTGTCTGCCTTCCCTTCTGGCATGGGACTAGGGTGGCCAGTGGTCGGGCCAGGACCTCCGGAGGCAAAGGGGAAGAAGGACCCGAGGTCAGCGGCATGGCCGGACTGCCCAGGGTAGGTTTGTTCACCCCTGTCCAACAGGTTTGTATTTCCTGGCACCCTCACTTCCCTGAAGTGCTCAGGGTGACCAAACAGAACAGAACAGAACTGGAGGAGCCCACAGAGAACCCGTTCCAGGCTAGCTCCACCCGCTACCCCTTTCCCTCGGACGCCCCAACTGCACAGAGGTCACCATCTTCAAGGTTGCTGTGAGCTCACCATAGGCTGCCCATGGCCGGCGCATCCGTCTGTCTGTCTCCAGAGACGTCTCCGGCATGTTTACGAAATAAACTGAGACTCCAGTTTCACAATCCAGAGTGCACCTAAAAATAGAAGAAAATTTGTTCCGAGATAATTTTGTCTTAAAACAGCAAGATCAACAAAAGATAGCTTCAGGGAGCTGGTGGTCCAGCCCAAAGCCTAATTAACGAGACCCTGAGCCGCCTGCCAGGGTCCCTGTGGAGTTCTCTTCCCATCACCCGACGCTGACCCCCCGGAGGGACAGAGCCTGGACGGTTAAAGCATTGACTTGAAACCTTCTCGGCCATGCCAGGGCTCGGTGGCACTGTTTACTGAACTATCTCCAGGCAAGGAGAGGCCCAGGGCCCAGTGGGCTGGAGGGCTTTTCACGAACCCCAGAATGCTGGTTGCCAGACCTCCCTTCCCCTCAATTTTTGAGTCCCTGCATAATTCCCTGGAAATGCAATCCAGACGTTCCTGATTCAAGTGTATTTCAACCCATCACACTATTGTTTTCAAAAGACATTTAAATGATGGCTATCCAGGGGGAGCCTTTAGTCTTTATCCAGTCCAAACTCCTGTAAATCAGGTTCCCAAAGGTCACCTTCGGCTGACTTGAAGTCTACCTCATTCAGTCCTGTGCTTGCCAACTTTTCCCTACTAGGCCTTGGTAGATTGCTTAGAAGGCAGGAGGAAGAGTGCTGGCATCTGCATCCGGGGTCCTAGCCATGCTGGCTGCTGCTGGGCTGACAGATTGGGATCACATAGGTAGGTGAGGAGGTGGCAGTTCAGTTTAGGAGAGGGGCTAGAAAAGGAAAACACAAAAGCAAAACTGAATAGCAGCTCCTGAGTCCTTGTGGCATGGTGGCAAGCACCCTTCTTCCAGCTGACAGACACAAGGAAGGGGCGGCTGTTATGTCAACGGATGATCCCCAGCTCCCCAAACACAGCCCAGATTCTGCACTGAGATTTAAAGTCATAGAGACCCTGATTTGAATCCAGATTCTGCCCTTTTCCCTACTAGATGTATGACTTGGATGAGCTACTGGAATTCTCTGAACCCACTGCCTCATTTTTCAAGGGGAGGTAATAATATCCAACTTGGAGCTTCTAGCTAATGTTTACTGAATACTCACTATATGCCGGATGTTGCGCTAAGAACTTTACGGGGCTTATTTCATTTTAGCCTTACATTTCCTTATTCTGCAGGTGTGGGGACTGAAACGTCCATGTACGAAGCAAGTAGAGTGCAAATCTAGGACATACGCAGAGCCCTTTCCGACACCTATCCCTGCGAATGTGAAATGAAATGACAGATGTACAAGGCAGGGCTCCTAGCGGAGAGGAAAGAGAACCCACGTCATGGGGAACAGAGCTTCTGTGTGCCGCCGTGGCTTGCCTCACTGTCCAGGACCGTCCTTTCGCTTGGGCTTGAAGGCTCTGTGGCCCTGAAGGTCCTGCCAGAGGATCCCAGGGACCTGTGCATGTCTGACCAGAGGAGAGTCCTGTGCGCCCGGAGAAGCCTCTCCCGTCCCCGAACGGGGCACACACAGGAGGTGAAGGGGCCGGTGCCACCTGGACAACGGGAATTTTCCAAATCAGTTGATGAAGCTGATGGAGCAAAACCTGCCTCATACAGACCCCAGACCCTTCCCACAGGGAGGCCCTGGTGCAGCCGCATCATCACTCTGGAAAATGGCGAAGGGAGAATTTCCTGTTCAGTTCCTCAGTTGTGCCCAGGACAAGGTCTCTACAGATCTCAAAAACAAAGCAGTCGGTTGCATTTCACAAGGCCGATAATAAGGGGTCCGCACAACCCACATTTTCTGCCTCTGGCCTTCCTCATTTGATCCCCTCCTTCATTTCTGATGTAGAAGAAATGTAATTTTCTGTACAGATCGTGTTCTAAAAGTCTCTGGTTAGGAAAAAGAAACATATTTGCGGGACTGAGCTCAGATAAGAAGGGACACTTCAGTCGTGACAGATAAAAAAGGAGGCAGAGAGGAGCTGAAGGCAGGAATGGTTTTCTTTCTCCTGTTTACAGCAGACTCTGAGGGAACAAACTCCACAGCCCTGTGTGTATCACAGACACTGAAGGACACGCAGGGCTTCCTGAGAGGGCCACTCCCATAGAGCGAGTGAGTCCAGTAAACACAGCAATCTCTTTTTCTTACCAGGGAGAAAACATGAGGTGGTTTCAATGTCTTCCCCACCCCCAGAAGCACGATGAAACGTATGTTTGGTCTCATAATCGTATCAACACTTATGCTTGACATGAATCCTAACAACGAGGACCATAGCGACTTTGACAGAACACGTGTTTTGTGGCAGGGACTGTGCCGGACACGCGGTGTGAACTGCATCATTTAATTGCCTCCTGTTTTGAGTGACTGTTCCAGGAGCACATAGATGCCAGACAGACTGGGTCTGCAGGTCTCTTTCGCTTGGTGTTGGATGGAAGCTGGGACTTCCTGGATCCAAGCCCACGCCCCGGCTCTGAGCCAGCCCCTGCCTCTGGCCCTCTGCGTGTCTTTTTGCAAATCTGCAGTAGTCTGTCCTGATGGCACGGACAGGTCAGGAGAGAAGGCAGAGGTCCTGAGGTGGGCCGGAACTGGCATCCGCACAGCACTTGCTCCAGTCTGGCACTTCCCATGTTTTGGCCTGGCCGTGTGTACATAATCAATAAGTAGCTGACCGGGACCTAACACCAGTGGATTTGCCCTCATAGTTCACTTGTGTTTCCCCAAATGGACTTGCTGTCTCGTTATTTAATGTGAATGTTAAAACTTAAAATAGATATTAACATTAGATTTAAGAACCATTTAATCCTAAAGGCCTAAAGGTAACTAAAACAATATTGGGAATGGAACTTCAAACATTCATGCTCTGGTTGCATATTACTGTATGAGAAGTGACCCCAAAAGGCTGTGGTTTAAAAATCCCAATGCGCTATTATGATGTTTGTGATGATGATTCTGTGCGTCAGAATGTGAAACCCAGTGCTGTGGGATGGGCCACTTCTGCTCTGCAATAGTGGGACTCCCAAGGGGGTTACTGACTAGCTGGGGATAGGACGGCTAAGAGCTGAGGGCTCCTCTCCTCTCTCTCCTCTCGTTGCCTTTCTCACACAGCAGCTCGAGGCTCCAAGAGCAAGTGTTCAGAGCAGCTAGTGGCCTGCCCCGAGTCAAAGAGAAGGGCCCTGCTTCTCAGGGGGAGGAAGACTGAAGAAGTGGGCACGGTTTTCAATTCACTGCTGTTAAATTTCAACATTTTCCAAATATGCTGATGCTGCCCAAGTCACTGATGTTAGTGTGACGAGCTACAAAGCCAGTGGGTTCCCTCAGGCATTGTGCAGACCTGTCACTGCCTATCGATACCGGTGGTATTATCGGCACCCGTTATCCTTGGGGGTTTCTGTACCTGTGTGTGAAGATCTTAGAATGTATCTCAAGAAAGAATCAACTGTCATTTAATGGCAGCTGCCCACTGTCCAAAGACAGTGCACCTGAGTAATATTCCCTTCTATCCCAGGGTTCCCTTCAGGTATTGTGCCCATTTCAGAGATGTGGAAGCCAAGACAGAGACCTGTAGTGGTTTCTAAGTACAATATTAGTGCCTCCAAATCTCTCCAACACTCAGGTCAGCAGTGACTCTAGCCCACCTCGCACTCCACATGGAGGAGGAGTCCAACCTTTGTAGATTCTCGAAGATTCCATTTCTCCTAGTTATCCATAGTTCTAATTCCCATTTTACCTCATTCTCCATCTGTCAGATCTTACCTCCTCTTGCCGGTCACTTCTTTCTTCTCTACCTTACCCTCTCCTACCCTCCATGGAAATCTTAGTCCCCTGTTCATTAATTCCATAGAATCCCTTTCAAAACAAGACCATTTGGATGGTATCTGAGCTGTGTGGAGGGTTTGAGGCTAAAGAGATCACATTCTATCCAGCAGAGAAATGACTTAGTTAGGTACAAGAGAGTGTTATTTGGGAAAACATATACCAAAGCCATGCCTGTCTCTGGGAACTTGTCCCTGGCTGCCCACTGGCACCATGAGGTCCCTGCCAATGCCAGGCAGCCTTTCTGCCTCTGGACCTCCTCACAGTGCTCACCTCACTCACCTACTGGACGCTGAAACTAATTTTCCACCCCCAGCTTTATGCACAGCAACGAGCTTCCTCTTTGTCTTGCCCTGGGCCATTGCTGAAATACACTCACCTGATACGGTCTCCTTCAGCAGCCAAGAGATCGCCAAAATGTTTTTATGCACAATGACATTTCTCTCCTTAATAATCCTACTGTTACCTTTTATTAAAAAGATGATGCTGCCAACATTCGTGTAATGGACTGTCTTTGGGTCTATTTCTATCAGCATGAACCTATGTAAAATCTAAAGTTTATTTAGCAAATAAAATGGCCCTGCATGTGATCCATGTTTAACGAATAGGTGAAGGATGAATAAAGGTGTGTTAATGAGTAAGGAGCCCTAACATGACCGGCAGAGAATGCCTCAGTGCTGAGTTTCACCTTTTGACAAAGAAACTAGCCAAACAGTGACAATAAACTAGCAAAATAGTGAAATACAGTGAGGGAAAGCATGAAAATGCATTGGAGTTCATGAAACACAGGTAAAGGGATCAATGTAGATTAATCAAGGGGCATAGAATGACAGGAAGAAAAACCTGCAGAAAAGCATTGGTTGGTTCTTTTAAAATGTACTTAATACATACTTGAAAGAATAAATGCTTTAATAAATCTTTCAATGATTGGCATAGTGTTACAAATATTGAGAAATCATAATGCTCTGAGAGATTTTCTAAGGAACTAGAAAGGTGACTATTCTTAGAATTTTGACAAAGAAATATTTAAATAAGGAACCGCCATCCAAGATGCAACAGGCTAAGGGGAAAACAATGGAATCCTTTACATACACAGGAGATCAAATGCAGCAGGCCCCTCCCTCTCTGGTGAGCTCTGCTCTCCTTGGTGCTCAGTCTGGGGTGGTGGGGCTGTGCAGTTTGGCTGAGTGACTCTGTTAATGAGATGGTGGATTTTAGAAACTGTGGTATGAAACCTCGCCCATCTTTAGCTCCCTGAACAATAGTCCTTGGTTTCCACTCGGTACACAGCGTGGGCTGCTCTGTGGAAAAGAACTTTTCCCACAGTGCCAATTAAGCCCATTTGGAGAACAGAGTCATTTTCTCCCCCAGGGCTCAGGGTGAGCCCCCTGGGAGCCCACTGGATTTCAGGTCCTGCTGCTGAGCAGAAACCTAAACTGAGGGTGCAGAAGGGGCGCTGCCGAGCCTCCTGGCTCCCGGGCCCGAGTTTTAAATTTAGCTTTCCTTCTCCATGTGGATAATGAGGGTCATTATCTCACTGATCCTCAAATCAAAGGAGACCAAGTGAGCAATAGTTCCAGTGATAAACTGCAATGACACAAGAGAAAACTTCTTTCCGTATCAAATTAAGCATATTTGGGGGCCTTTTGCTTTGTAAAATATTATCATAACTAGTTTTGTAGATCTTTAATTTAGAATACTGTCTTCTCAGAATTTCTAAAACAAACCAATTCAGAAAGTCAATGGCATTCTTTGTCATTGTTTTTTACTCAAAACAAATAAAAACCAACACTTGCGGAAATTGAAAAATTGATGTTAAGGCAGAGTTACCTTCTAGGAAATCTAGACTATACACTGCCTGCTGTCTTGAGATGGTTTCTAAAGAGTATGCCAATTTGATGATTCCCAACCCTATGGGTGGCCATTTTTCGCTTTCCTTGAATTTATTTTTAGTATTGTGCTTCCAGGTTTTGCTTGGGGATGAAAAGAAGCATGTTAAGTCTTTTGTTTTGTTCATATAAGGGCTCATTAGATGCAACTTCCTTAAAAATAAAAATCAGGAAAAAGCAAGTCTCTTCTGAAGTACTGAAATGCTCTCTTTCATTAGGCGCTGCAGACAATATAACCCATTGTTTTTCCCCTTTCCCTGAACTGCCAGGAAGCTCAGAATTACATTTAATGTTCAGTTACAGTAGCTATTTTAAACCTCCCTTTTTATATGCTTCTTGATTTTCTGTCTATTTTAACAACCTTATGTGTACATGTATTTTATTGAAAACTACTAAAATGTTTTGTGGAAGAAGGAAGAGCATAAGTTGTTCTTTAAAAACATAAAAACAAAACCTGCTAATTACACTGGAATGTGTGGGTTTATTTAGATGAAATCCACAGGTCAATCACAAAGCCTTAAGCTGCTTTGGAGAACTGTCTCCATACATGCACTGTGTCCTTGTGCATAAAATCAACAGACTGAGAAAAGCAGACCCTTTGCAATTTAATTTCTTAATTTGTCTTCTTGATGTGAAAGCAGAAACTTCTTTCTCTTTCTTGCCTCTTTCTTGCCTCTTTCTCTCTCTTTGCCTCTGAAGACACCTTGGTGGGACCCTTCCGTGACATACACAGTTCTAGACATGAGACATGGAGGAAAGAGATTATTTGACGCCTTTCTCTCAAGAGAGACATGGGCTAGTTAGTGTCTATTGAGGTGTAAAGTGTCATTGGGTCAGACTTCCTGGTAATGATATTAAAAATCTACTACCTGATACTGCAAATTTCAAAGGCCTAAGAGCACTGTCAGAGAAAGCCAACCAGATTACTCTAAAGCCTCAGAAACAAACATTTGTGTTTCAGTCAGGAGCAGAGGCCTGGGAACGAGAGAAGCCATGGAAGTGTTTAAATTAAACTCCTTTGCCCATTTTGAAGCCCATTCTTAGACCAGCAGCACACTGGCGGGTTCTTAAACCCCTTGTAATCAAATCATGTGGTAAACAATAGCTTTTAACAACGCTCTCCTGACTTAGGAGCAGGATCTGATACTGAAGCCCAACACTTCCTTTCAAAAGAACAGCCCAGAATCGGTCTTTGTAACAAAGAGCCTTGGGAACACATCGAGAAAGGTCACTTAGGAGTTTGTGGAATTGGTAACCAATCAGGGAGCTTCAGGAGGAAAAGAAAAACACAACGGTCTGCATTCAGTGAGACTTAGATAACCTTTTGGAAATTCTAATAAACCCAGAGTGAAGTTATTTGAAACCCCAGTAATAAATAAAATGGCCAAATTCCATTCATTCCTGGGACTTGCCAGACAGGTCCTTATCTCTAACACACACCAAAACACCTCAAATCCCTGAAGCCTGTCTGCCAGCCCTGGGTCACCCTGGCACGGGGAAGGGGAAGAAATCTCTTATGAGCCTTATCTTTTACGATTTGTGCTTTCTACCAAATCCATCACCTCTCACTCTATCCAAACTGGAAATTAAGGAAGGCAGGTTTCCAGATGGCAGGGGTTACTGATGTTAGGCATAAATATATACATGAAATAAAAACAGAAACAAACAAAGTCAAATTAAAACAAGCTCCTGAATATGCAGTTCCCCTGCCTCTCTCTAAATTAACAACAGACTTGATAATTCAAAGATAACTTGCCAGGGCTTTGAGTGTCTTTTGAAAAGGCTAGTTACATACTAGTACTTCTTAAAGTGTAAGAACATTCGGTCTGTAGTAAGGATTATTTAAATATATAGGCAAAGGAATTTTCAACACAACTACATGTTTTTGTAATATATGACAACATCACACACACCAATAAGAAATCTGCTGTTAAGCTATGTTCTTATAATCCGCGTCTGTGATTTCTCCTCAGCGTGAGAAAAGTGATGGGAAGTTTGTCACCTGGCATGGGAAGGAGAGAAATGACAATTTTCTGTCTCTAGAAATGTTCATTTGACTGGCTATTCCTTGGCCTCTCCCTGTCCCGTCAACAGTGCCCTGTTCCTCTCCAGCTAGACGCGCCTGCCTTTTCGGGCTCATAGCGCTATGTTATCAGGCAGATTTGTCTTTAAATAGCATGAGCGCTAACTCTGCCACCTTGTTTTCTCCTAATTTTCTTCTGGAGTTTCCCCAGTGGTGCTAACCTTGAAATAACAACCTTCTCGCTTAAACCAAAGAGAAGAAACTGATAAAAAGTGCAGTTCCACTGTGCAAGCACAAGGACCCGAGTTCGGTCCCCAGTACCAAAAAACAAACAAACAAACAAAAGCAGTTCCTTTCTTACAAACACTAATTTCCTGCTAATAAAGCAATACATACTTTATTGAGTGAGTCAATTAAATACCATTGGTTTGAGAATTTATGGTGTCACCATGGACTGATAGCTCTTTTCTTAATGCATGATGGTTATGTTTGTTCGGGGAACTGGTTTCTATCTATCTATCATCTATCTATCTGCATCATAACTTGATCATTTTTGATCCCTTTTACCCCGTTCCTTGCCTTCCATCCTCTTGCTTTGCTAATCTCCTTCTTACGTCCAAAATGTCTGCCATCTATTTTCCTACTGCCCCTCCTTTTACTCTCTGTTTGTGCTGTGGACTTCCATACGTGATATCTGACTTCCCGTGTCTGACTTCTGTCCCCTAACGAGGCCTCCAGGCCCGTCCATTTTCCCACAGAAGCCATCCGTGCTGTGGCCAGCTCTGCCCGGGCTGTGCAGGGTGCGCACGTGGTGTACAGGGACACCGGGGTCCATGCCATCTGCGTACGAGGTCGGCACCTTTCAGTGTATTTGATGGCTGAAGGCCCGGATACCGTGGGATAGCCAGAGCCTCACACCCGGGAAGCCAGTGGTGCCCAGCGCTTTCTCCCGCACCTTCCCCAGTCCCAGCTGCGCGTCTGTGCTCTGGGCCACGTGGACTGGCTGGCTGGGCCTCTGCTCTCTGCTGCTCCTGGACCTCTGGTTGGGCTCTGTAACCACTTCCGTCCTTGCTGGCTTGGCAGTGACCACCTTCTCACTCCTGCCAGTCCAGAGGTGCCTCATCCAGCTTCTACTTCCTGCCCTGCCTTGGGATAATGTCCTTACGTTACGCTCCTCTCTGTTGCCACTTTTCAGCTCCTCTCTTTTTCTGACAGTTGAGAATTTATGGTTTTACTGTGGACTGATAGCTCTTTCTCATTAGTGTGTGTTTGTGGTACATGACAGTTATGTTTGTTTGGGGAAATTGGTGCGTATATGTTCTTATTCTTTTAGCTGTGTAGGTGGACATAATTACAGTTTAAAAAAAATAATAAATAAGACTTTATGTTAACTATCCTGATCCCTTCCTTCCCATCCCTGTCCATTGTATTATGCGATATTGAAATATGGGGTTAATTAGTACAGGCTAACAAGATCGTATATTGAGTATTTAGGCACCGAATGGTTTCCATGTATTATCTCGTTTAATTCTTATTAGTCTTAGAAGCTACGAGTTATTATCTCAATTTCCTGTGCAAAGTAACTGAAGTAGTAAGGAACCTACCCAAGAGCAAATTCTAGCTCACCAGCAGCAGCCTGCCTGGCACTAGAACTTGTGTCCTCACTCTCAGTGCAGAATCATGCTGAATTCCGGGCCTCTAAGCAGTTGTTCTTAAATGCAGTCTCCTTCCGTGAAGTCTGAAGCTTAGAAAGCAGAACACACAACTCTACAGACCTTGCAGTCATGGGGAGAAATCCCAAAGTGCAGAGTGACGACAGGTAGAGATGCCTACACCATATCAGTAGTTGTTTTGAGACCTTGGCTTTTCGGGCACTTATTTGCATCATGCAACTTCCCTATTTCCCAGCTTGTTTGCACTGGGCATGTTTCACATTTTTGGTGTAAATGTAACCAAAACAAAGCAAAAGAGGGAAAGTTCCATACAGATCGCCAAGGAGCTCTGGTTCTCCCCTGGGTGCTGGACTCTGGCCTGGCCCTCTCTACCCAATAGAGCCAGTCGGGTTGCTGGCAGTTTACCTGCATCTGGTGTGTACCCTTCTATGAAGTCGTGGGCTCAGTATGTCAGAGGGCCTAGAAGGTTGTTAAGTTCAGCATCGCTCTTACAGCTGTAGAGTTGGGCCAGACATCAGCAGTGAGTTCCGAGGAAACACCCGTAGGGCTTCTGGTCACTGGGCTCAGGGCTCACTCCACTTCCTCTGCAGCTGTTTACAACTGTTTTCAAGGCTTGACATAAAGCATTTTTTATTTCACTAAATGTTGAACAGTGATAATTATTCTTCAGGTCAGGTACCCTTGAAAAGATGCAAAAGTATCTGGTCCCCAAGGTACTAAAGTAAGAGAGTCACCTCAGGTTCCTTCCCAGGACAGTTGCTATTACGGTTTAGATCTTAATGCCCCCAGAGTTTGTCTACTGAAGATTTGCTCCCCAGCAATGGAGCTGTTGGGAGGTGGACTTTAGGAGGTGGGTTCTAGTTGAAGGAAGTTGGGTCATCAAAAGGCTGCTCTTACAGGAAGTACTAGGACCCCGCCCCTTCCTCTTTCACTTCTGGATGCCATGATGTGAGCAACTTGCTCCACCATGCACTCCTCACCATGATGTGCTGCCTGCCCCAGAGTGGCAGGCTGAGTGACCATGGACTGACACCTCTGAACTTGTGAGTCAAGATAAATCTTTCATCCGCCTAAGTTATTTCTCTCAGGTATTTTGTCACAATGAGGGAAAGCTGACTCACACAGCTGCCAGTGACTGGAGAATGATACTATCTTCCAACAGGGATTCCCTTTCTTAAGCTGTGGGATGTATGGAGCTCCCTGTTGTGGGCAGAAAGGGTCAGCTGGGGTGAAGTCTGCAAAGGGCACAGTGTCTGGGCTCCACGTTCTCCATGCAAGCCCCCATGGAAAGGACGAAGCTACCCTGAGCTACGATAGTGCAGTTAGCAGCATCCTGCAAGAAAGAAGAGAGTCAGGCCTTCACTGCCCAGGGTCCCCCCTTGAGCCCCAGGAAATACTCTCTCAGGAACCTTAAAAAATATCCCATTGCCCACGTCCTCATTTTCTCTGAATGCACAGGTCTCACCCTCATCTCTGCAGTCTTCATGCACAGTGCCAGTGCGGTCTGACTGCTGGGAGGGATATTCCAAATCTGAAGTCAGTCAGGGGACACACTTTCAGATGGTTCTTCAGAAGTGGCCTGTCAGCAAGACAAGGAGAAGCAAACCTCAGCTGCATGCATGTTCACCACCAATAGAAAGATTCAGCTTAGCATATAGAATTCCTGAAGTTCGAATACCACCAGTTGCATCAATATTAAGAATTCTTATGTTTTAGAGAGAAGGAGTACACACTTTAGAAATAATTGTCTAAGACTTTGACCTTGGGCTTCCCTTTTGTGGAAAATGTCCAGGGCATGAAGACTTTAGGAGTTGGAGGTGCACAACAAGAGCTAGATTTAAGGGGCTTCGGGCCAATGCAGCGGCAGGTGAAAGTCAACATGGGCAGGCAGGAATTGCATTCAGGCAATGGTGTCCGGAATTGAGCGGAATGGAAATAAACAAGCCCTTTCCTCTTAAACAGAAAGCTTGCTCTCTCCAGTCACGAGCAGGCGAAAATCCTCCAATTAGCACTAAACTGGGTTAGTCCGCCTGGAGACTCTTCCCGTTTTCATGTTTCCGTCTAGGAACTTCTTTCCATCTGTCTTACTCCTACTCATCAGATAGCAGGAAAGCGATGTAAGATGCAGGGAGGGAGGAAAATACAGGGAGCCTCACTGAGGGATGCATTGTGCTATGGCTTCAGTTAAATTGATTTATTAGTTTATTTAAATTGATTTATTTAATTTATTAGATTGTAGAGTCTCCTGAGAGAAGACATATTCTTATTTATAGTTTTTAGTCACTAACAGTGTTGCTTTCTGAAACATAGTATATACTTTTAAAAAATTTAAGCATTTGAAGAAAAGAATACAGTACGTTACTGCAGCAGAGATTTTCTTAAGCTAATAAGTATTTCTGTTTCCTTGTTTTAGTGAAAGTTTGTTATCCAAGATACAGTAGAGTTTTTGAAATTTGAAAAAAGTGTGTAGGGAAAAACATGCTGAGTTGGATAAGAGATTCATTTTAAATGTGCTTAGCGACAAACAGGGGTGTTTTGGTTGACTTGATTTACCACGTGTTGGGGCTTAAGCATGAATTCCGGTTTCGGTCAGGGTGTCACAGATATGGGCAGAGTGCATCCTGCATCCTATGTACCAGGAAGACAGCTGAGTAACACAGGGCCTTTTCCTCCAGCTGCTCCCAAGTTCATGGCTTCTGGAGCTTCCAACTGCTACCGGAAACTTTCTCGGGGAGGTAAACATGCATTACTGACAAGACACGTTTCCATCTTTATAGGACAAGTCCAGAATCCAGCTTGTCCTTCATGACATAAATTCCCACCCAGTCAGTTGTCCGTCCTGAACACCAGACTCAAAGATGAAGGTGACTGCTTGACGTCTCCACCTGCTCTCTGCCTGCCCCTGAGCTTCTGATTCTCCCGCCCACCATTTGCATTCCCCCCGCCACTTTGCCTCTCATGAAACAGCAGCTTCGTGACAGCTTTGGCCCTTCATTTCCACCCTGCTTGCCTCTCTCTCCGGGGTACTGCAGTGGCCTCCTTGGGGTCCCCGCCCTCCCACGCCCACCCTTTCCCAAAACAACAATCGGAGGGAGCTGACTTAGATCATTCCATCCACGCTGCTGCCAATGACAGGATGCCATTCCTTCATCAGCGCCATTACCTCATCATCCATCTGCTGACAGACCCAGAAAGACGAACGCCACGCTTCCTTACTCACTGGTGCAAGTAAAGAGCTGAACCACAGAAAAATGGGGTGAAAATCTGATCACAGAGACTGGGAGAGACAGAGGTGGGTGGGTCAGGAGGGACAGGGAAAGAGCTTAGTAAAAGCCACCAAAACCCAGCAAGACAGGAGGAATTAGCTCTGGTTTTCTACAGCACTCTAGGGTGACTACTGGTTACTGTATGTGAAATATTTCAAAATACCCAGAAGAGTAGGGAAGTTCCCAACACATAGAAATGATTAATGTTCGAGGAGACAGAAGCCCTATCTTGATTGGACCATCACAGTTGTATACATGTATTGAATTATCATACTGCATCTTAGAAAGGTATACAGTTCTGTCTTGATAAAAATAATCATGTCAGATGGTAACACTTCTCCCAAAGTTTCCTATTAACTTAAAATAAAAACTAGTGTCATGGGGATGACCCTGAAATCTGTGTGCGGTCTGATTGCCTCACGCCTTCCCTGGGGTGTCTCCTCACACACTCCCTCCTCCAGGCCTCCTTGCTAGTCCTCAGCAGCAAGCCCGGGCTCTCCTCAGGGGCCCGTTCCTTCGGTTCAAAGTGGTCCTGCCCAGGCTATGCATGGGCCTCTCCCCCTTTCCCTGCAGCTCTGCTTAAAGGTCACCTGGCTGACCCTCCCTGACCAACTCAAGTAAATAGCGCCCTCTACCCTCTGCCCCTCAGACCTGGCCACTCTTAGCTGTACTCGTTCGTTTTTCTTCCACTGGGGTGTAGACAGACAATGTTGACTTGTTTAGGTGACGTTGTCTGTCTTCCTCCTCGCAGAGCCTGTGTTGTCCTCTGTTGTCCTCTGTTGTCCTTGCACTGCTCTGGGCCCTGAGCCTAAGCGGCCCTCCCGGCCCGTGAACTACCTCGTCTAAGAAATGTCAAGTTCGGGTGTCTGTTCACACCTCCAGAACTCTGAGATTCTTTTCTGATTGAATGGAGAATGCAGAGATTTTTTTGGGTTTTTTTGTTTTTTTTTTAATGAATTGGGTCTATTTTTTTAACCTGTTCTTTTCTGTGAAAATGAAATTTTAGAGTCCAATAAAGTGAGGGAATTGCTTCCTAGGATTCTATTTGGACAATTAAAATTATGAAGTATAGTTATTAAATACTTGGTACCTGTTTTCCACTTGGCTGCCTGAGACTTATTTTATTTTAAATTGTCATAGAGACTTTTCGCATGGTTCGACTTTATTAAAATAAGTGTTAATAAAGCGAAATTTTCTCTCCCGTCGATGAGGCTAGGGAGCAGTGTTAGAGATCAGGTACTGCGGTCAAACGTGTCCAGATCCCCACAGCAGTGCGTGGGAGTGCATGAGCTCTGCCTGTGCCTCGCAGAGGGAGCTCCAGCAATGGCCCTGCACTCGCAGGTCACTGTGAGGACCCCACAGGGAATGCCGGGAAAGTTCTCAGCACAGGCCTTAGCTGTCCTGCAACGAAGGGTCCTTTTTATCTTTAATTGTCAACTTCCATTACTGCATACATTTAAAATATAGGTTTACCTATCATTTTCTTGAGGCATTAATAGCTTACAATTTTAAAAAGGGCAAAATTGGACAATAACATGAAGCAAAAAGAGGATGCACATATTTTAAATGAGTGCTTTGATTTTGTTTCACATTAGACTTTGCATTTTCTGGCATCCTGGGCTTCAGAGTGCCTTGGGAGTCTTGATTCCCTCCCGACAGCAGTGGGAAGTCCTGGATGGTTTGAAGCAGGGAGGGTAATGTGGTCACGTGCCCGTCTCACTAGGTTCTGGTGGGCGCTGACGGTAGGCTGACTCCGGCTGTCACAATGAGGAGGCCCGCACTGGCGCGTGGTGGTAAATACTCCACTCCCGGCCTATGTGCTGAGCTCCGTCCCAGGCCTTCCTCTTCCTGTTTTGGAAATGAGTGTATGTTTGTGATGCACCATTAATAGGTTCATCATGGGGAACTGGTAGAGACCCCTACAGTGTCTTGATCCTTTTACTTCCTCTTCTCCTCCTCTCCCTCCTGTCTCCCATACCCCAGTCCCCTTCCCCATCCACAAATTCTACCTCCCTGTTTCCTATCATCTATCTTTTATTTTGCCTTTAAATTATTCATACTTTGGGTCTCTCATATAAGGGAAACCATATGATATTTAACCTCGTGTATGGTTCATTTTACTTAGCATTATGATCACAAGGCCTGGCCCCTTTTTTATTTTTTCACTTTGAGAAAGGGTCTCACTAAGTCTATGGGGTGGATTTGAACTTGTAACCCTCCTGCTTCCACCTCCCAGAGTGCTGGGATGACATGCAGGTGCTGCCACACTCAGCTCTCAGCGGTCTTGATTCATGGGGTAGAATTAAGGTATAGGTCTAGCAAGAGCTTTCATATCCAATTCATATGCCCAGGACACAGACAGAGAATTCCAGAGAAAGAAATGCTAACAAAGGTCAACGAGAGAACAAAGAACCTCAGCTCTAAGGCAGATTCATCCATGAAATTATATGATCTCAAGGTAGGTCACCATGAATCCTTCTTGCCCCTTGAGGAACAATCTTGTGAAGTGTTAGAGTGGTGAAAGAAATGACTGAATTTTAAAAACTGGAACAAACAGCCAACAACTATTTGTAGTCCTCATCTCTCCTTCAGCTCCCTTCCCTCCTTCCACAGTTCAGGTTACCTACAGATGTCAGGAGAATTCCATCCACACGTTCTTGCAAGTCCCTGAGAGAAACAGAAGGAGATACAGCCTGGAGCACATGCCCCTGAGGGACATCATTGGTGTCCTCGTGGTGTACCTCCTTCTCCAGCCACTGAGGCCCCTAAGCATCTTGGCATCTGGTCTGTGCTTCTTCATCTCGTCTAGAGAGTGACACGAATGTGTTTCCCAATCCTCGCTGAAGGTCAAGCTCACCATGCTTTCCCGTCACACCCCTCTCTCTGCCTGTCCAATCAGCATGTTCAGAATGCAGATGAGGGGATTGGATTTAACCCATCTGTAGTCAATGCTAACTGATTTCATTTCATAAGATCCACCCTGTCCTTTACCAGTCTACCTTGAATCTTGCACTTAACTGTCTGGGTCAAAGATAATCTGAAATCTGGGGTTTTCTTGATTTTATGTAGGGTTAGAAAGCACAATTTATTAACACATTGGTTTTTATTGGCTTTCTATGGGAACTTTGACAGTGCTAATCAGAGTAATTTCAAACTTTCTATGAAGTGACCCAAAGAAATATCATGACACCAAAGTTTGGCATGTCTAATACAAGATTAATCACATTCAGCAGCATTTCTGAATTTCTCAATGTGGTCATAAAAATGACACAAATACACACACATCCTTGGGTAAAGATTAATAAGATTTGCCCTGTGTGTGTTCACATTTCCTCCTGTGTTCTATACAATTTCCCCTTCTTTTGCCCTGCCTTTCTCTGGGACCTCCGGATTACCTATGTCTATTTTCTCTTTGTTGTGACCACTATATTGCTCCAACTGAGGAGCTTCCTGCTCACACATGATGATCTGGCAGAGGTGCCCTAATCGAGAGCTTCTTATGTGCTGTGTTTTATAAGCCAACAGTGTAGACTTGCTCTTCATTTTCTTATCTACAAATCAAAGAAAGATCTGCTGAGTCTTCGCTCCTTTTGTAAAAGACTTTCGTATTACATTGTCAGAATCTGCTCTGAAGAGAGATGTGGGGCTTTGATTGGCTTTGGGGTCTGAGTGAGGCACTCTTGCCGGATTTTTGTAAATGTTACCTATTATTTTGTGATGTTCTAAGGACAATTCTGGGTTTCTGCTCTTCTGAGCTTGCAACACAAATACCAACAGTATTACCACTAAAACCACCAACCCCAGAGACATGAAAATCGTGCACTAAGGGTTAGATGCCTCTGGCTCCTGATGGCACCTAGAGAATCAGCCCATTGTGAGCAAGAAGCAGAAAACACCAAAGGCCGGAAACTGTCTAGACTGCGAACAGGGTGCCATTGCCTATGTTACCAGATGCAGGGTCTTGCGGGGGCTTCTTTCCAGGTTCTTGGTGTCCTACACTAAGAACTGGACAGGACACACACAGACACACACACAGAAAAGGCAGCATAATGCACAATTATTGAAGAGGGAAAAGAGGTACACTTTATAGTGGCCCTGGGAATGAGGGAAAGGGGTCTTTTGTATGGAAATTTCCCAGTTAATCTCCCTTTCATGCAAATGAGGCAAGGGGCGGTTGTGCTATCAAGCACTCACTTGGCCTTAGTGTGAACACATGTGTGAACTATTGTACACAAAAGCTCCCTTGGATTCCTGCCTTGTGCCAATGAAGGATCAGGAGCAGTGTCTTTTGATTGGCTGTGCCCACAAGCAAATGAGATATTGAAAAGGACATCTTCTGATTGGTCCTGTGAGCAGTAGCAGATTCAAATGAAGGATTGAAAGCGCTTTTCTGATTGGCTCTGTGTGACAGTGCCGAAGTCGAGCACTGGGAGGCTCTCTCTGGGCGCGTCCTTCACCCAGCTGCCCTGTCTTACAAATACCTGGCTTTCTGCTGTGAAGCTGGCTTAGGTGGCTAAAGAAGATCTCTCTTGCTGAAGCACCTACTTCTATCTGCGTGGCCGGGACACCATTCTCGTCCTGTCCTAGGACCCACACTGTTGACACAATGCTAGTTTGGACAGCAGCAAATTCCAAGAGAAGCCCTGGGGTTGTAACCAGTTCCAGCAGCCCCATCATGTCAGGCTGCCAACTTCAACAGAACCTGACCTCCACCTGAACTCCGTGCTCCCAGGCTGCAGAGCATGGAGCGGGGCAGCCCTGAGGAGCACAGGCATCCCAGCCCAGCAGAGACTACTCAAACAAACTCACAGCCCTTCCCAGGCAGCTCTGAGCTCGCTCATAGGCAGCATGGTCTCACACACACACATACACACACTGTAGTCATGGAGGGACTGTTGTGTTCTTATCCTCTCAGGGTGCCCCAGGGCTGTACTTCTCAGCAAGGCTGGAGGGTTCTCTGCTGGGGCCTCCTAGATCCTGAGCCCTGAGCACCAAAGGAGAAAGCCCCAGTTTCCTAAAGTCGCTAGCTACTTGGGCCCCTTTGCTCACTGCTGAGCAAATCAAAGGAGGCCAATTATTTTGGCAAAAAGGAAAAAGGATTTATTCAAAGCTAGCTTGAAGAGATGGAGGGGCTTCATCACCCATGTCACCATCTCTGGATGTACAAGTATGTCAGGGTCTTTTATAACAAGGAACATTGCGGAGAGGGAATTCAGTCAGAGGAGAGACAGGTTCTGGCTGTTCCCGCCCCTTCTGTGTTCAACTCTCTCTCTTCCTAAGGAAGTGAAAGAGGGTTTGACCTCCTCCTCCGGCTGCCAGTCTCCCACGTTCTGTCCATTCATCAGGGCTAGGAGAAGTTGGGGGAGGGGGCCTGAACATGCAGAAGTTCGGAGAAGCTACTTATCTCTAAAGGAAAAAAATTCAATTTTGAAGTTTCATTTTGCCATGTGGGTTATACTAATGGCAAATGGGAGCCTAACACTTCCTTTCCCCTGATTTGATGTCCCGCAAAGGAGAGCTACCCCGCTGCGTGCCACTTGCAGAGAGAAGCACGGATTAACCCATTCAATCCTTGGGGCACCCAGTCAGAACCCTATCGAGGATCTACTTTGGTGAGCTCCATCCAAGGTGGGGACATTCGGGCCTGGGACAGGTGAGTGACTTTCTCAGCTTGCGAGGAGCAAGGGAGAAACCGACCCCGGGTCTACACCTTTGCTCGCTTTATGAGCGAGCCTGGGTCATGGAGCAGAGGGAATTAGCACTGGAATTCTGTGCCAAGGCAGGGCTGGGAGTCCAGGTCTTTCTAATCTTGAAGGGAGGAGAAAATAACAAAAGGCACCAGCAGGAAGGTACTGGACAGAAGTCAGCCTGAGAGGTGTAGAGGTTGGAGATTCCTCCTCTTCACTATCCCACCCCAACCCCACCCCAGCCTCTGGGCAGAATTACAAGGAGAGTAAAGGAATTCCCCTTCAGAGGCTTGGCCCTAATTGTGTTGAATTCCCAGTGGTCAGGAATCCTTACTCATCCAACCAGAGAAGCCAGCCCTCTCACTGAGAAGAAGGACCTCATTCTTTCCTGTAGCCTACCTGGCCCAGTTGGGATATACGGGCCTCCTTCTGGCACCCAGCCACCCCCATGCAAAGCCCTCTCCAAGCAATGTCCCCAGTTGTCTCTGCCCAGGCAGTCAGCAGCTGGGATGGCTTGTGGTCGGCACCTCTCACATCCTGCACAAAGGAAACTAGTGTTCATAGGACAAGTTCGATCCCCTGCAAGGTCCGTATAGTCCCCAGTGCCCATTACAGGTTCTATTTTCAGTGTCATTTGTAAGAGTGTATATTATACTTTATGTCTTTGAAAACTGGTATCAGGTAGCATGGTGAGCACACCTGTATTCCCAGTACTTAGGAAGTTAAGGCAGGAGGACTGAAATTGAAGGCTACTCTGGGTTATATAATAAAGCTAGCCTGAGTTACATAGCGAGAGAGAAAGAAAGAAAGAAAAAAAGAAAGAAAGAAAGAGAGTTGTCATTATGTATGCTACACACCAAATAAACTATCTAGACTTAAAAAATCAGTTCCCCACTACACAGCTCACCCAAGTAGGAATAGCCCCCAGCCAAGTATTAAAGTATGTCTTACTTCCTCATTGCTGGGACAAAATATGATACCCACAAGTTAAAGGAGGAAAGGTTTATTTTAGCTCACAGTTTGTAGAGGTTTCAGTTCATAGTCAGCTGGCTCCAAGGCAGGGTGGCATGGCATAGGGGCATGGCAGAGGAGAAACAGTCCCTGGCAGGGCAGGAAGGGGAGAATGGCCCTTTCTTCTTTTTTTCCTTTTTATTCCATCCAGGCTGCAAGCCTATTTGTTGGTGCCATCCATGCCCAGGGTGGGTTTTTCCCTCTTCAGGAAGTCTATCACCCACACCCAGAATTAAGCTAAACCAATTAATGGACTAATCAAGTATCACACACCCATGAAGCAGTCACTCCCAGAAGCCCCACCTATGAGCACATGAGGCTCTGGGTTGCATCTAGATATACACTCTAACAAAGCATAAACAATACTGCGTATCAGATGCTAGGAGATAGCACTTGGGTCAATCAACTGTGGGTATTCCTAGTAGTAACAGGGGCTTCAAATGGAAATCTTCCAACTTGGAGGTGTGTGCAAATAGCCTGAGGATTTGTGCCAGTGCCAATTCTGATTCAGTAAGTCTTTGGTAGGGCCTGGCATTCTGCATTTCTAACAAGCCCCTGAGTGATGCTACTGGGTGCACAATACACTGGGATGAGCAGCACCGTTAAAGACTCGTCTGTCTTGAGACCTTATTGGTGCTGTGCACATTGATACAACCCAGAAACTTCTGTAGTACAAGCTTCTTACCAGCATCGGTATCACCTGTGAAAGAAAATGGGCTCCTTGGATGGGAAGATCCTTGAGATCTGAAATAGTTTTAAATTTCTTGACTGAAATTTCCCATATTCTGAAGATGTGTGCTATTGGACAGTTTTCCGGTCTGGATGTGAGCATCTCTATTTCAAAGGACCTCCTGTCTGTAGGCTTTGGCCCAGTGGGATGTGTTTTAGGGTCTGTGGTTTGGCTATTTCGTGTCTGCACATGTAGGTCGCAGGGTCACGATGAGGTAGGGCCAAACAGGAGCAAGGACTGGAACAAGGACTTTAAGCATCTCCCATGTTCCCCTCTTCTATGGCCATGATTGGTGAAAACATTTATTCCAAACAAATCCTTGAGCTGGCACCTCCAGTGTCTCACGGAGCACACCCTGTCTAGCCTTCAGCCTCGGTCTCCGTGACTTGGGCGGCCAGTTCTGGGTGCCTGGAGCCAGGTCCACAAGGACTTCAGTACGGTCAGCCAGCGGGAAGAAACAGGCTACCTCCGGCCAGCGTCTGGGATGAGCTGGACCCTTCCAGACCACAGGAAGGAGCTTGAACTCCACCAGCTGGAGAGTATAGAGCTTTGACGTTGAAAAGACTCTCGGAGGTAATCTTCTACAAATGCATCGTTATGAAGGAGAGCGAGGTCCGTAACAAGAATAATAAACACTTACTGGACACTGGCCATCTGCACTGCAGTCTTTAGTCCCCATAACGGCCCCAGGAATCAGTAGGATTTTATGTCCTTTTACAGGTGATAAAACTGAAACCTTGGAGGGATAAGTAACTTTCCCAGAATCACTCAACTTACAACTGATGCAACCCAGTTTTGTTCACCTCCATGCATAAGCCACGCTTTCAACCAAGAGAAGCCGATCCATTTTTTCTGCAGATAGAAGTGATGCCTGAGTTCCAAATCCAGGTCCTCTGAGTTACAGCTGTTTCTCCTGTACAAGCAGATGGGCTGATTATCTTAAAGCGGGGTTCAGTGCCACATAAGTCTGTCTCTGAGTCTTGAATTTGAACACAATTACAATAATGAAACAGATTTATTATCTCACGAAGCATTTATAACTGAATGGCTATAGTATAGAAGTAATACATAAATCATATCAGAGCACGATTGAATTCTGCCTGTTCCTCTTAGAAAGGACACATGGAGTCCCCATTGTGCCTAAACGTTTTTATGAGGAACCGCTACTGAGTGTTCAACACTTCAATGAGGCAGCATCTCCAATAGCGATTCCCACAAGTAGCTGGTATCTACCTAACCTCCAAAGAATTGAGCGAAAGGTTTTTCAAGCCAATGAATCAGTTCTTTCTGTTGTATGTGACGAAGAGCTTTCTGAAACTGATGAATCTTTCAGTAAAACGGATTTTGAATTTGAATTTCAATAAAATGGATGGTTGAATCATAAATACTACTTAGTGTCAAATTGTTCCTTAGGAGGTAAAATTCTAGAATTGTGAGCACTGGACTGCTGATTGCCCAGGGATTAGAGTCTAAGGAGCCCAGGGACTGTTAGTGAAAAGAATTAGGAAGAACTTTTCTGATACTGTTAGACAATCCAGGAGAAAAACCCTTGACCATAGTGCTGCAACAGTGGGCCTCTTGATAAGTGTCCGAACCTGCTGGAATATTCTGACAGTTAATGTAGCAGGGCTGGGAGGCTGCAGAAATAGGGGACTGGGGAATTGGGATCCATAGAGGGTCTATATCTATCCTTCCAAAAGCCCTCTATTTCTCTTTCTTGGAGAAAGTCTGCAAGGCCGTGGAGTCTAGTTAAAATCGCTCCCTTCTGCAGCAGTAGAGCCTTCCTTTAGCTCCGCCACCCCCAGCACTGAACTGCCTGGCTCAAGGTTCCACAGCCCAGGTGCACGGTTCCTGCCAGCACGGAGCCACAGCACATGGTCACCTGTCCCTTGGTGACAAGTCAGGCCACGGGGGGTCATGTGCTTGAGTATGGCAGTGTAGGGTGCAAAGATCTTGGAATTAAAATGCAGGATGACCTTCAAGATTGCCTATTTCGGAAGCATTAAGCTGTTCTATGGTGGTGACCTCTAAACAGGAAAAACCCTTATTCAAAACAAATCCTCCCCAGGCACAGTCCACCAGAAAGGTCAGGCAGGAGACGTTGCAATAGGGGGTAGGCAGTGTCTCACTCATCCTCTCTGGATTTCCATATCCCCGGGGTACTGCAAAACAAAACAACGAAACAAAACCACTTACCAGAACACTGAAAATATCTGTTCGAGCTAACTTCAGGGCTGGGTTCCATGCCACTCCGGGAGGATGAGGCAGGAGGGTAGCAATTTTGAGCCCAGACTGGACAACTTAGCAACTTAGGGAGACCCTGTCTTAAAATAAAAATTTAAATAAAAATATTTCTCAGTGTGACAGTCTCGGATTCAATCCATTCTACTGCAAACAAAGAAATGAATGCCTAAATGCTAACTTCAAAGTCAGCATGACTTGCCAAGACCTGGGACTGCGACAGTGTCAGCAGCTGTCTCGTCTTCGCTGCCTCCACAATGTGTGACTGTTTAGCTTCCAGCTCTCCTGGCCTCTGTGGGGTCCCTAGATGTCACTGAAACACCCAGCGGATGGGGAGCAGAGGGCACCCTGACACCATGTAGTTTGTCTCTGGAGCACTTTTTTCCCTGTGCCCGGAACACTGGGCTGAGAACTAGCTGGTACACTGTGGCACCCACAGTGTAATTATTCATTTGGATGATGAAACAAACAAAACCAGGAATCCACCAGGCCGAGGTGGGATGGAACATGCGAGGAGGCAGCAACTGTGTACTTTCTGAGCTCTCCTGCAGGAACACCTAGGTCACGGCAGTGCCTTGCAGCTGGAAGTGCGGTGTTCGGCAGAGGTTGGCCAAGGCGGAGCACACGGACGGGCCTCTGGGAGCAGTGGGAAGAGGCGTGCAGGACTTGCAGCCAGTGTGCAGAGCAGTGGCCGGACACACCACAGCAGGCAGACACCCAGGCCTCGGCAAAGAGAGGCCCAGGCGGTGGTGGGAACCAGGACATTCGGGCCTGGCACTGAGTCATAAGCCCCAGTGTGCTCCTGTGCAGAGACCCCCCAAGAGAAGGCACTGTCTCTACACCCCGGACGCATCTACGCCCACCCCAGTCACACAAACTCTCAATAAAAACTAAAGCTGACAACAAATGCTCTCGAGTCCCCCTGGCCCCATAAAAGGCGATGTTCAGAGCATGCATGCGTGCGTGTGTGTGTGCGTGCATGTGTGAGTGTGCACACTGTCTGCTCAAAGCCTCTGCGACTTGCAGCTCCACTCCCTCCTCCTCGGTAGATGCAGCTGCCCACTCCCTGGAGGCTTCCTTTTTCCAAGGCACCAAGGGGAGCCCAGGGTGTCTAAGAGGGCTGAGGGCTGCAACCAGTGTGACAGCTGAGGAAGGGGCTGAGACAGCAGACCGAGCTGGTGACCCGAGATGGTGTGGACCCTCATGGAAAGCTGAGTGGGCTCAGGCCCTGGGCTCAGCGGGACTCGAAGGAGCTTGTCTGAGGTCCTCTGGAGGAGCCAGGGCCAGGCTCACAGAGATGGAAAGGAGAGCCAGAAGCTGCACAGATGCTGTCTGAACACTTCTTAAGTCTGCAGTAGGTAACGATGGCTCCACCTACCCAGCCGTCCCCCAAAGCCTCCTGCTCTCTGGAATGTCCCAGAGCCTCTCCTTCCGAGCTCCAGGAAGCTTTTACACCAGGGAACTCTGGCCCTTTTGGGATGCTGCAAAAGCTCAGTTCCTTTGTAGGAAGAGGCAGGAAATGGGACGTTGTAAGGCACTTTTAGATAATCGAGCACAGAATCCTTCATGAGTGAGCACACAGACAGCTTTGGCCCACGGCCCTCACCATCCTGAGAACGCTGCAGGGAGAGCTGAACATCACAGCTGCACACAGAACCAGCGCAGGCGAAGTCTACACTTTGTGCTTTCTAGAATAGGAACTTGAGGGACAGCTTGAAGTGCTTTGCTGACTACCGCCTTCTTCCTCCATGCCCATGTGGAGAGCTGTCTTAATTCACTTCTGTCTTACTAGAGCCGGAGTGGCTGTCAACATTAGACTCTAAGGAAAGTCTTTGATTTTATATTTTTAGAGACAGCACAACTTTTTTATTTATATTTCTGTGATATGTAGTAATTACATTCATTTTGGGAAATTTGTATGCACAGAGAAACACACACACACACACACAGATATTTAGGAAGAAATTTTCACTAAAGTGTAAATGTCTGATACCCGAGTTTGTCCCTGAAATCAGAGGAGTAAGGAGAAGCCTGGAGCTCACTGGGCACTGAGCTTTCTGAAGTTCTTGGGGTTGGTTATTTCGAGGGGAGACTGGGGACAGGTAGGGGCTTCACAGTTCTGTCGAGTTACTGTACTACACAGCAAGGACCTTGGGCACTGCAAAGCCACGTCCCAGACAGCCGGAAGCAATCTCCTATTGCTGGGATACCCTGACTCACTGTGACCCCCCTTCCGATTCTGCAGGGGAGCTAGGCCTCTTGGTGTTCATCCTTAGTTACTTTTGTCTGTATTCTTGCCATTAGGGAACAAACAGGTTTCTGGTGGGCTGAGATCCAAGGCAAGCCCTGGGAGATGGGAATGGCAAGGACAGGGAGTTCCTGGGACCCCCATACCTGGCACAGGAGGCTCAGCCTTCATTTGGGACCCAGGGCTCCAGCTAGCTCAGGGCCAGTCTTGAGTGAACTTCTTCCAGGGGCAGGGCCTCTCACGTTAGGGACCCAGCATTTCACAAGTGGGAGCAGACGGGAGCTGGGGCTTACCTTCCCCTGGGAGGGTCCAGATGTCTGGGGCATCCATGGGGCCACAGCCCTTGCCCTTGGCACTTCCGGTTCCCAAGGGCCTCCACTAGGGCTGCCCCATCCTCCTGGGGTGTGAGGGACAGAAGACCTTCACAAAGCTTGGCCCGCTGGGCACCTCCCCTGCCCTGGGACGCAGGCGCTCTCCCGCAGAGCTCTTCGCTGCGACCTTGGACTCTCAGTCTCAGAACTGCCCAAGGCTTCCCCAAGGGGGTCGGGAGCCAGCCCAAGTCTCCAGCCGGGGCAAGAGGGCTCGAGTGGGCGGCCCCAGGCGGACAAAGACAAAACCCGCGGCCCTTAAAACACAGCCATCTGGCTGCCACCGGACACACATTCTTCCCTAAAGTAGTACTGCTTCAAAATTTATTAAGTATAATTTTATATATGAAATAGACTTATCTTAAGCACAGAGGTCTGATTCCGGCAAGTGTGGACGTCCATACCCCGAAGCCGATGAGAATTTTCCTCCCAGCCTAGCAGTTTCCACTGGTCCTTCCGGGCCCCTCTGTCGGATCCCATGCCCGGTCATTGCTCTGATTGCCGGCCTGAGCCAGGGCCTGGGCCCAGTGCGGCAGGGACTTTGCCTTCCCAGGGCTGCAGGAGAGGACAAGGCCAAGGCGGTGAGTGGGAGAGGAGGCGGCAGCTCCAGTGCCCCTGACCTCCCGCGCCGGGCACCTGGCTGGATTCCCAGTGACACAGCAGGTGGCTGAGGTGGTGAGAGCACAGCCGGCCCGATTCCTGCGAGGCTGTGGCTCCCAGAGTCTGACTGCAATGGTACTAAGAAGACAGAAGCTCAGTGTGACCATGGCAATAGAGGTGGGGCCTTTGGGAACTGATTAGACAAGGCCACGAGGGTCAAGGCCCTAACGGGTCACGGTGGCCAGGTAACGAGAAGGGAGAAATCACACAGATGTGGGATCCCCCGCTCCCCATGATGCACGGCAGCAGGAGACCCTGCACCGTTTGGACCTTGAGATCCAGCCTCCAAGGCCATGAGTGAGATAAGCCTCATTGCTTTTTAAAGTAGCCTGGCTCCAGCTTTTTGCTACAGTAATGAAAAGCTGACCAGTGCGGAGAGGCCTCTTGCAAGGAGTGATGTGCAAAGAGGAGGAGAGAGGAGCACTAGGAAGGCCTGATCGCGGCAGGAGGCAGCTCTGCCTCAGAGAAAGAGCAAGCTCTGCTTTCACAGCCCTGGCTTTGTACCCACACGCGTTAGCACTATGATTGGAGGATACTTTCCAGCTTCCTTGCTGGTGAAATCACGGTAACTGCTTGGAATCTGCCAACCAGAGATGGAGTGAAATTTAAATGACATGATGTCAATAAAGACCTAGCAGCGCGGAGGCCAGATGACACACATAGTAGGTGTTTAATGCCGGATAGTTGCTTCATTACTGCCGGCAGGAAGTTACAGCTCTTAGTGAATATTTTTCTTTTCAATTATTTGAGAAAGAGCTCAAAATGGGTCAGCAGGTCTATCAAGATCAGAGAAGCTCCCTTGTTTTGCAGTGATATATTAGAGATGCTTATCATGCAACAAATTATGCCGCAGTCAAGAATGTGCTGACATGTGCCTTACGAATGAGGGAAATCACGTGTTTCTCATTAGTACTCGCCACCACTTTGAGGAAGCAGCTACCGTAATTTTGCCTGACTTCATTAACCACTATGCATTTCTATGTGGCTGATAAAGTGAGTTATTTAGGGGTTAATAGGCCCTGCTTTTAAGGACATCAACAGTCATTATTAAAGAGTGTTTTTCTGTTAGGACAAGCTGGGCTTTCTCTAAACTACTGCCACAACTGACCACCAAGTGAAATGAAACAAAACAAAAAGCAGTGGGCACAAATATTCAAAAGCAAAACGAAACAAAAACAAAACAGATCCAACTTAGTTGAGCAACTTAGTGCTTAACCAAGTTGAGCAATTTACAGTTCAAACAAGACCAGGGATCCTGGATTCACATGGATTGATCCATTTTTGAAACAATAATATCATGGTCCAAATTTCAACCCACAATGTGAGCCAGACCAGATAATGATGACTCTGTACACAGAAGGTTTTTCTGCTGTTAGTCTGCTTTCATGTTCAAACTTTGAGAGGACAGAATGCTGCCCCCTACAGTGGGAATGGCCGGGTTGACTACAGTCAGACTCCAGTGAGGATCACACATAGTAAAACACTCAGAAAACCACCCTGTGAGAGTGCTCCCAATTTAGAAGCATCAGTCAGACAACCGGACAGGATGACTCTGAAATCAGCTTCCAATCTGGAAATCCCCACTTCTCCATCCCAGCCCTCCTACCCCTCATGGAAGCAAAGTCAATGAGAGATGGAATTTCATCTGTAGGAAGGAGGCACTTTTCATTTCTTATAAGTCAGGAAGTTAAGAGAAAGCATTAGGGTTAGTTTACTTCTGGTCATGATATAGAAAATCAGAAGAGCTATTTTTTCCCTACCAAACAAGATAAATCAGCAGGAAGAGGAGAATAGATGGTCAGGAGAAACCCACCAAGTTTGCAAAAAAAATTGTAATGGCTATGTGTGAGACCAAGTGAAAATTTAGAATGTCAAGGAGCCCTTTCCATAGAGTAAATCTGTATCCACCCACCAGATTTGTGACGCAGATTCTGACCAAGTTCATGAGCAGCACAGAGCTGGGCCAAAAAGGCCTAGAGATCCTTCGTGAAGTATAAAGGTCTCACCCAAGTGCAAGACAGCTGATGTGTTGAGGAGGAGGACAGGGCAAGAGAGCCAAGAAGAAGCGGGGCACCACGGACCTCAGTGACCAAAGATCTGGGAAGGGGCCAGCACACCAGCCTTTCAGAGATCAGAAGCACAAAATTTCAATGTCAGGTCCAGCCAGCAAAGAGAGCTCACCAAAGATTCCATCAGTCAAGCTGTAAAACAGAGTCTCGTCTAGAGCTGGGAAAGCTGTGGCTCTGAATAAAGCACAAAGAAATCTCTAGACTCTATCAAGCATTCAAGCTCTAAAACCTGCTGAAAGGAAAAAAATTGACTTTTCTCAAAACATCGGAACACATACCAGTTGGAGTCAGCCCTCCAATTTTCAGGCCTAACGGAAGGAGGGGGGTGACATTTCCTGGAAGTGTTATTTCCTTCCCGTTACACAAAAAATCTGTTATACAGAAGACTGTAAGGGACATTCAGAGATGGAAAGGAAATGTTACTGCGCAGTCCGGTTCCTGCTACTGTAAGGAGACACCGGAGATAATAAGTTTAAAAAGAGAAAAGATGTGTTTTGGAGGTTTCAGTCTCTTACCAGCTATTCCTGTTGCTTTGGACCTGTGGGGAGTCAGCATATCAGGGAGGAGGAGTGGGGCAGAGGAAGACTGTTCACACCATGGTTAGGCTAGGAAAGAAGGAGCAAGATGAACAGGAAGGGATGGGGTTGCCTGGGTGCTTTGAGGCTTGTGTCTAGCTTTTCCCTGAGGTGGGAAGACCTCCCAGGAGTCCCTCAGTGTCCCTGCAAGTACTTTTAAAGATTCCAGTACTTCGCAATAGCACCAAGCTGTGCACCAGCCCTTTAACAGATGGGCATTGGGGGGCATTTCAGACCTGAACTGTTGCTATTACCCATAACTAAGAGAGAAGACAACCAAGAGAAACTCATCATGAGACTGTACAGACAGACATTTAAAAATACTAGCGATAAGCGTGTTAGTGGATGCAGTGGGATAAACAACATAGGAAAGGGATGAGAATCAATAGAGGTATAGAAATTACAAAAAGAAATGTAAAATGAAATGCTGAGATTTTTGCTTCTGACCAAGACAGAGTAAGTGACTAGATTTACCCTTTACTATGACACAAGAACAACAAAAACCAGTTAAATGATAGTTTTCAAGACACTGAACCTTAAGCAAAGAAGAACAATCATTCCTTAGATGCAGAAAATAAAAGAGGTGAATCCCGTGGGTGGGCCAGCTCACTGCCCTGAGAGAGGCTTCAGCTGTGACACAGGGCGAGAGCCCTCAGAATGGCCTAGAGGCCCCTGAGTCAAGAGATGGGCCAGAGTTGGGGAAGCCAAGCTGGCTAGAGTTGTAGGGCAGAGTCCCAGAGAGGAAGCTGCACCTAGGAGTAACTCTGGAGAACGTCAGTGTCCTCATGGAGCATTCAGAGGAAGTGATCAGGCCATGCACACCTGTGTGTTCCCTGATGCAAAACAGGGTCCCCCAAAGGATTATGGTAGTTTATGGTAGCCTATGAGGGGTGAAAAGGATGCTTTTCCCACTGTCCAGGGGAGGAAACCTCACAAATCACACTGAGTACTAGTAAGTGTGAGCTAGTGTTAAGGCTTGTGTCTAGCTTTCCCCCAAAGTCTCATGCAGGGGGCGGTGCTGGGATTAAGGCCACATGATTACTAAATTACTCCCTTGATTGTTTAGCATATTTCTGGGTGTGGATAATGGGAAGCCCACCGTGGGTGTGGTTGGCACCACTGCAAAGGTGGATAACCTGGAAGGGATAAAAAGGGAGAGGCAGGCTTGCTGCTTTTATTTCTTACTGCTTTGCTGTCTCCTGCCTGCTTGCCATGGACTGATTCTCTGATGCCCCTCTGCCATGCCACCCTGCTTTAGAGGCAGGCATCTATGATCTGAAACCTCTACAAACTGTGAGCCAAATAAACCTTTCCTCCTTTAACTTTGAGTGTTGGGTATTTTTTCTCAGCAATGAGAAGGTATTTAAGACAGCTCCCATACCGCAATACCAGATATCAGTGGCATAAGCAACAGAGATGCATTTTCTCACAGTTCTGGAAGCTGGAAAGCTCACAACTGAGATTCGGGTAGAGCTTGGTTTCCGCTGAGGACCCAACTTCCTGGCTTGCAGATAGTCCCCATTTTGACTTGTCAGAGACCAGGCTCTTGGGTCTCTCCTCTCACAAGAACACCAGGTCTTTCGAGTCAGGGCTCCATCCTTACGATCTCACTGAAGCCTAATTATCTCCTTTAATGTCATACTTCCAACAGAGCCATACTGGGGAAAGAGAAAGTCGGGCTTCCATATATGAATTCTGGGCGGGGGCACAAGTTAGTCCATAGCAACTTGGCAGAGTATTATCTAGGTAGCAGAAAATAATTAAATCTGCTCAGGAATAAGAAATTGTAGAATACCTGAAAAGTTCAAAATGTTTCCAAGGAACATAGTCATAGCTGGGAATTGAGGTCAGGAAAACTATAGGAATACAAAAATATCTAAAAACCAACAAGGAAAAATTCATAACTTATCCAATAAAAAATTGCTAGCATGAAAGAAAGTAAGAAAAGATGACAAATAGTAAAGAGATAACGCAATCCATCAAAATGACTCAGAACCAATATACATAATTAACAAAAATAGGACGTTAAAATTGTATTCTATAACTCAAAATAATGTAGAAGCCTGTAAGATACAAAAGAGACCTGAATCAAACTTTCAGAGATAAAACTGCAGTGTCAGAGGTGAGAGTACACGGACTGACCTCGACAGCAGATGAGATTCATCAGGAGGAAAGATCAGTTGGCTTAAGCATGGGTCAACAGAAATCAACTAGAATGAAACGCAAGGAGATAAAATAATAAAAAATGAACAGTGCATCGGTTAGTGCTGGGAAAACTGCAAGTGAACTAATGTGCAGTTGTTGCAGTTATAGTCCAGGAGTAGAAAGGGCAAATGAAGGGCAAAAGCATTTACAAAATGAGAGCAAAAAATGTTTCAAGTGGGATGAAAACTATGAACTCACAAATCCGAAAGATCAATAAGCTCCAATCACAAAAACACACTTAAATGGAATGGTCAGACACTTCACAGTTGCCCTGCACAAACAAATGAGAAAGAGGAAATTTGGACAACAGAAAAAGAGAAAAGAGATGAGTTATGTGTAGAGAACATTGACACGCAGGGCAGATTTCTTATCAGAAATAATGCAAGTGAGGCAAAAGTGAGCACTGCCTTAATTTGTAGGAAAGAAAAACTGTCCTTGGACATAGCTTATTTGTTAATCTGAAAAGTAAGTCAATCTGCTCTCCCCCAAACACCCAACATACAATCATAGAATCACCTGTAGATATTCTTGTATTGCTTATTTAGGGGGGAAATGGAAGATAAAAAGGAGTCATTGGTCCACAGTACAGTAATTCCAAAATCTAACTGGGAAAACACTGGGAGTTCCTTGATTAAATTTCAAACTTTGGAAATTATTCTCTATGGCTCTAGGATCTGCCTTCTGGGACCTTAGTTCTGCCCATTGAGTCATTCCTCCTTTTTGAAATTCCAATTAGCTCATACATGGAGCTGAGGGGTTTCGTGGATTTGCTTCCTACCTGTAGCACTGGGGTTCTAACAGTTTCTAATTTTGCCCTTTCTTTGTCCTTTCTAGTCCAAGCCAGCAGTATTTCTTCTAGAAGAATTTTCTTAAGAATTGTGCTGGCTTCCCTCTTGTGAGTTTCCCCAGGGCTCACTCTATTAAACAAATCTTCCTCCACAGAACTTTTAGAAAAAGTCTTTCTTTACCTCTGCTTCTGCTGAAGTAGCTAAGGAACACTGCATTTAATTTTCCTTGTCTGGTTTGACTGAGAAGCTCCGAGGCATGCCTTTAATCTCTTGAAGAGCCCTTTTCTTGTGGCTGAATACTCTGACCTTTTGATCTTTCTGAGATTTTTAGTAGAAGATTGTACCTTACCCTCTTGGCTCTTCTCATTTGTGCACTTTTCTGAGAGTACTTGGAAGCTGTCTCTCAATGTTAACATGTTTTTGCCATTTGGAGAAGGCTGAGAAATTTCAAAATCATCATGTCTTCATTTCTTTTAGTTTGACAGTTTTCCCTTCAATTTATCTCTGTCTTTACACAGAATAATATAAGTGGCAAGAAGAACTCAAATGGTCCTTTTAACACTTTGTTCAGAAATATCTTTAGATAATTTAGTTCATCATTTCTAAGTTTTGCTATTCACATAGTTTCAAGAAACAGTTGTGCTAAGTTGTGCTTTATAAAAGGATTCCTCTTTCTTCAGTTTCCAGTATTCCTCATTTTCTTTTTTGTCCTTGTTGGTAGCATCCTCAAGGTCCACGTTTGTATTCATGGTCAGCCCAAGGCATTTTAGGCTTCCACAGTGATATCTTGGGCTGGTAATGTAGCTCAACTGAGAGACTGTTTGCCTAGTATGTGTGAAGACCTAGGATCCATCCTAAGCACTCCTGCCCAAACAAATTTCAAACACAGTGATTTTCTTCAAAATTCTTCAGGCCTGGGTCTACTACCCAGGTCCAAAGCCACTCCTAAATTTTTAGGTATTTGTTATATTAGCAGTTCACTGCCAGTACTAAAATCTATTAGTCATCTCATGCAGAATAACAACAGTACTACAAATATAGCAGCTTAAAACATGATGCATATTTATCATCTTATAATTCCTGTAGGTCATGAGTTTGGGCGTAGTTTAGCTGGCCCTTCTGGAATTGAAAGGTCAGCCATGGCTAGCTGCTCCTCTGGCAAAGGATATGCCTCCCAACTTACACGCTTGTTGGCCGACTTTGGTTCTATGTGGCTGTGGGACTAAGGCAATGTACTTCTTGGTGGCCTTCCAGAGGCCAGCTGCAGTACCTTGCTACATGGGGAGATGTCACGGGCAATTGCTTCTTGAAACGCAAATAGGAAGTGAGGGCCTTTAGAAGCACAGTTGCTACAACTGTAGTGATACACTCACATAATCATATACACACAATCATACACATCCTTTTATGTTTTGGGTCTAGATGTCCCCCAAAGCCTCATGCAGTCATAGGTGGGGCTTTTTCAAGGTGGCTGGATCTAGGGTGTGTGGTGCTGGGATCAAGGATGTGATGCTGTGATTGATTCCTGGTGCAATGCTAGGATTACGCCTCCCCAAACTGTGTGTGAGTGCTACTTGCCATAAGGTTGGGTAGCCTGGATAAGATATAAGGGATAGAAAGAGGGTTGTCACTTGTCACTTGTCCCTTGCTGCTTTGCTACTTTCTGCCTGCCATGGACTGTTTCTCCTCTGCCCTGCCCCTCTGCCATGCCACCCTGCCTTGGAGCCAGCCAACTATGGACTGAAACCTCTACAAACCGTGAGCCAAATAAACCTTTCCTCCTGTAACTTTGGGTATTGGGTATTGTGTCTCAGCAACAAGAAAAGTAATTTAAGACACAGCACCTCACTTTCACTGTTTCTTTAGTTAGCAGTTCTTGCTACAATCAAGGGAGAGACCCCGGAGGCCACCTCAAAATCTGTCTGCCACAGTATCCAAGTGAAATTCATCCCCAAATTCAAGGTTGATTCAACATTCATCAACCAATGTGATCCACCGTATTAACAAACTAAAGAAGAAACCATACGATCTTTTTCATAAACAAAGAAATATATTTGCAAAATCAAACATCCATCCTAATCAAAATGCTGAACTATCTAGGAATAGAGATGAATTTCTTCAGTCTGATAATGGACATCTACAATGATATAGATGTTTTTAGCATCCAGCTAATGTTATGTTTAATGGTGAAAGACTGATACTCTCTTAGGATAGGAAGGGGAGAAACGGTGCCTCTGAAACTTGTGAGATGATCTCAGTCTACCTTATATTAAACACACGTGGTTGGAATCTGTGAAGGAGAGAAAATAGAGCTGAATATTGGAAGAGACATGCAGAAATATTTGAAATATTGATGAAAGACATGATCCACATACTCAAGAATCTTGGCCCATTCATTGTAGGATAAATACAAAGAGATACATGGGCCTATAGTAGTCAAACTGCCACAGAGCAAAGATGAAGAACAAATAGTAAAACGAGAGAAAAAGGACATGTACATTCAGTGGAACAATGATACAAACAGTGAGTGATTTCTCACAAGAAACACTGGAAATGTGAAGAAAATGGGGTTACATCTTTAACAGGTCAAAAGAAAACATAACTAAACAATTGACCTAGGATTCCATATCCAGAGAAAATATTCTCTAAAGCCACTAGCCGGCCCGGAGTGGGGGTGCCCTCCTTGGCCGGTTGGTCCCACTTGCCTGGCCGGGGGGGAACTGCCAGGGTGACGTGTATAACAGAATACCTAAGTGCTGAGGCCTCTTGGAGCAGAGAAATAATCCAACAGGTGTGGAGTTAATTAGGGGAGATTTCCTTAAAAACCGTCAAAATGGTTTCAGTCCCAGAATACTATGAAGGACAGAATGCTCTTCTGACAGGAGCTAGTGTTTCCTAGGAAAGGTGCTTCTGGAAAAGTTGCTGAGGCTTTGTCCTAAGGTGAATTCAGTGTATGTTTTGGTAAAGCAGAAAGCTGGGCAGACACCTCAGGAGCGAGTGGAAGAAGTTCTTAGTGGCAAGCTCTGAGACAGATTAAGAGATGAAAATCCAGATTTGAGAGAGAAAATTGTAGCAATCAACAGTGAACTCACCCAGCCTAAACTGGCTCTTAGTGAAGAAGATAAAGAAGTCATCATAGATTCTACCAATATTATAGCTACAGTACAGTTTAATGAAAATGTAAGAGACGCTGTTCAGTTAAATGTGATTGCTAAATGACAGCTTATTCTCCTTGCATAACAAATAAAGAATCTGGAAGTGTTCATGCATGTCTCAACAGCATATGCCTACTGCAATCAAAAGCATATTGATGAAGTAGTCTGTCCACCCCCAGTAGATCCCAAGAAGCTGACTGATTCTTTAGAATGGATGGATGATGGCCCAGGAAATGATATCACACCAAAATTAATAGGAGACAGACCTAATACGTACATGTACACAAAAGCTTTGGCAGAATATGTTGTACATCAAGAAGGAGCAAAGCTAAGTGTGGCGGTTGTAAGGCCGTCAATTGTTGGTGCCAGTTGGAAAGAACCTTTTCCTCGATGGATTGATAACTTTAATGGACCAAGTGGTCTCTTTATTGCAGCAGGGAAAGGAATTTTTCGAACACTGTGCACCTCCAACAATGCCCTTGCAGATCTTGTTCCTGTAGATGTAGTTGTCAACACAAGTCTTGAGGCAGCCTGGTATTCTGGAGTTAATAGACCAAGAAACATCATGGTGTATAATTGTACAACAGGCAGCACTAATCCTTTCCACTGGGGTGAAGTCGCAAGTACAGTAATAAGAATCTGGAAAGAGGAACAGAAAGAAAGAAGCTATCATGAGAGAATACCATGTAATTTCCACTTTCAAGAGGAATCCTCTTGAACAGGCCTTCAGATGGCCCAATGTAAATCTAACCTCCAGTCACCTTTTATATCATTACTGGATTGCTGTAAGCCATAAGGCCCCAGCATTCCTGTATGATATCTACCTCAGGATGACTGGAAGAAGTCCAAGGATGATGAAAACAATAACACATCTTCACAAAGCTATGGTGCTTCTTGAATATTTCACAAGTAATTCTTGAGTTTGGAATACTGATAATATCAATATGTTAATGAATCAACTAAACCCTGAAGATAAAAAGACCTTCAATATTGATGTACGACAATTACATTGGGCAGAATATATAGAAAACTACTGCATGGGAACTAAGAAATATGTTTTGAATGAAGAAATGTCTGGCCTCCCTACAGCTAGAAAACATTTGAACAAGTTGCGGAACATACGTTATAGTTTCAATACTATCTTTGTGATCCTGATCTGGCACATTTTTATTGCAAGGTCACAAATGGCAAGAAACATCTGATGCTTTGTGGTCAGTCTGTGTTACAAGTTTCTGTCACACTTCAGAGCATCCAGCACTATGAGATACTGAAGACCCAGAATCTCGCGTTAGAACATCTATGCACTTGGTGGTCTAACTGCACAAAATGTAAAATGTACTTAAGTCATCTCAACTTTGGTCAAGACAGTAAACCATCTTAGGTCAGTGCGTAGAGTAAAACATGGTACATTTTATGTAACATTTTAATGTTTATGCTCATAAAACCTAGTGAGTACAGTGTTGTATGCCAGCTCAAATATGTCTACAAGAGCCACCAATACTATGATTTAACATTTTGATCCATGGAAAGCAAAGGGTAAGATAAAGGCAAGAATAGGGAAACAGGAACATTGATCAGCATAACTGTGCAATTCTGGAACATATTAATTAAAACGCCTTAACACATAATTCTAATACTCAGTGCAATGGAAAGAATTTATTTGGAAAGAATGCTAGCTGAGTGGGTAGATACTTGATCCTTAAATGTTTGATTTTTTTCATCAGTTATAGTGGGTTTTAGTTTTATTAAAACTATAGCCGAACTGTTTTTACTTCCTTCTGTAAGTTACTTGGGGTATCAAACATGAAAAATATGTTCTCACTTTTCTTTTTCTGATTAAATGCCTGGTACATATCATATTTCTGTAAGTATAATCTGTTGCTTTTATAATCAGAAGGCTACATATTAAAGACCCTATTGGATCTAAATGGGTTTGAAAATCTATATCAATAAAACTATGTTAGCATCAAAAAGAGTAGGAATAAACTTTCTTGTACAAATTTTGATCAAATAAAAATCCTGTGAGATTATGTTCATGTTTTGAAATGAGGATTTCTTGAGACTTTTGGGCTCTCTTCCCTTTATAAACATTGTTTTAGGACTTTAAAAAGGCTCATACTTCTGAAAGTGCATTATTATGGAAGAATGTATTTGAAGCTAGTAATAACATCAAGAAAATATCCGTGTGTGCAAACACATGCTAATTTTGACATTGAAAGTTGAATTCCTTCAAGAAAAATATGCATAATGTATATAAAATTAAATAAAGGACTTTATTTACATACCATGTAAAGAAGCAAAAAAAAAAGAAAACATTCTCTACATATTCATTCTAAAAGAACAGTCAAATAAAGACAACTTCACACAAAAAAGCAGAGATAATTAATGTTTAACAGAGGTACACTAGAAATAAAGAAGTTCATCTGAATAAAGAGATATGGTGTCAAATTAGACCTCAAGTCTCCTAGAAGGAACTGAGATCACCAGAAAGTATGAATCCTTAGGTAAATATGAAAGACTGTGTATATGAGAACACATAAATTACTTTTACATTTATAGCATATGTGACAGCAAAATATAAGACAAAAACATAGGATGTGGAGAAATTGATTTTAATTATATTTTTAAGTCCTTATATTGTCTATGAAGTACTAAATATTGTGTGAAAATAGGACAGTGAATTTAAGTGGGCACATTATAATTTCTAGAGCAACCACAAAGAGGGAGTTTAAAAGTTAATAGAGGAACAAAAACAGAATATTAAAAACATTACAGCTAGACAAGAAAAACAAAAAGTAGGATAAGAGGAACGAAAAGCATGTGGAATAAGTAGAAAACAGATACCAAGATGGTAGGTTTAAACCCAGTGACACCGGTAATCACAATACTCTATGCAATTTCCTCTTTAATTTCTCCTCTCCTCTCCTCCGCTCCTCTCTGCTCATCCCCTTCTCTCCCCTCCCATCCCTATCCTTCCCTTTCTCCTCTCTCTGTCTGTCTCACTCTCTCTCCCCACTCTCCCCTTCTTCCACCATGATCTCCTTCCTTTCCTAAATATCTCTTATCAAAAATATGGCCAAGTAGTCTGTGTATCAAGTCTGCAAATACAGAGGATTTCACACTGCAGTTGCACTGTGAGCTAGTTTGAATAACTTATCTGCCTTTGGAAACAAGCTTCAACCAGCCTCCACATCTCGACTTTATTACCAGTAGGTTCTGTATATGACATGCAATAAAAACATTATCAGAGTCAGAAGATATACAGTGAGAAACAGCTTAAGGGCATATGCAGCTCGGCAGCTTTGGTCTGTTTGAATGACATTGTTAGACTTTCTTCCCCCATTGCTCTGAAAAAAGACATTTCCCTTGTGAATATCCAGTATAATCAATAATTGCAGAGAGAGAGAGAGAGAGAGAGAGAGAGGGAGGGAGGGAGGGAGGGGAGGGAGAGGTATCCTAACAAAAATTGGTGGGCATAAGGGGAACTTGAGCCATGTGGAGCCCTCTCCTTATTGGCCCTGTCTCCTGTCCCCAGTGCTAGGTCTCTTGCCCTGCTTCAGATCTTGTGTCTCTTTAACCCTCCTGACTTCACAGTGATGTTTCTCATAGACACTTTCTAAAATCCTCCCTCAGACCAGCATGTGACAGTCATGCTGTTCAATGTTCAATCTGACGTCTGACGTCAGTTTGGAGGTGGACGACAGTGGCAGACAGTATTTTCTTTCTAGGAGCGGTGGCTAGAGTTCCAGCAGGTGCCGCCGAGGGCCCCCCGGCAGGAGAATGGGAGGCCACTGGAGTAGCTGCAGTCGCCTGGCTCCCTGGAAGGACAGACAGGCTGCAGTCACGTCCTCCGCTTCCCCACCATGTGAGTGTGCGTGACTTCTATTTTTAAAAAAAATGATTACAGACGAATCATTTGGGTTTCCATTTTAATGTTATAAAGTACATGTTTTGGAAATAATCTTCCAGACATATTTGTGCCTGTTTTAACTCTGGTTTAACTTAATTAGTCAAACTGAGAATTTTTTTTCCCTGTTCTAGGTCTGCTTTGGTCCTGAAAGGTTTTCTGAGTTTGTTTACCCTGCGTGGCTGTGGAATGACAGCTTGTTCCAGCGGAACCTCTTTCTCGTGGCAGCCTCCTTGGTAGGGTTTCCCCAGGGCTTCGAGTCTTCTGTCTGGAGCAGAGTGTGGGAGCCGGGAGGCGCAGGAGGGAAATGCTTCATGGCATTCAGCCCACATTCCAATGGAAATTCGCTTTGTGATCGAGAGCACAAGTGCGAACTTCTCTGATCCTCAGAGGGGATCACTTCTATTCACATAAACGCCTCCGGATGGGAGTACAATATTACTAGTAGTAGGTGACATTTTCCTAACTTTAGATATTAGAAAGTATTTGAATGCTACCAGTTCCCCAGTCTTATTAGAAAAGGATACCAGAAGACAGTTCAGCTTTCAAGTCACTCTAGTCTTTTTCTTCCAGGAAAGATAGAATGCCATCTTTTCAAATACGATGACTTGGGGGAACGCGTGGGCACATTCAGCTCAGTCCCCTTCCCCTTAGGCCCCGCCTCTCCCTAGGACGTGTGAGTCTCCATTTGTCCCGCAGCCAGGGTCTGACTCGGCGAGACCACTGCGTGCACTGAGCCTTCCCTCCGCAATTCGCAAATTCTGTAAATTCATTCCATTAATTCTGTAATTCTGTAATTCATTCTATGAATTGAGTAAGGCTCTCACATTAAGCCGCCTTCTGAATTCAGAAATGAGAGGGACATTTTAGACTAATTTAGCCAACCTCTACAAGCCCAAGTGGAACTGAGGGATGAGGGTTATTGGAGCCTCCTTTGCAATTCCAAAAGCGATTTCACAAGGGTGTTGCAAAGACTCATCCAAGGATGGCAGCGCAACACAGTGGATACGACTGTGGGCGTTGGCACTAGTCCATTCCAGTTTTAATCTCAGTCTCAGCCTTTCCTAGTCGTGTCCTTGGATGGGTGAGCTCTGTGTCCCCCGTCCTCATCTATGAAATGATGGAAAATACAGTTCCTGAGCTATAGGGTGATTTTGTGGATTATATCAATTTGTATATCTGGCACATAGAATAGCATCTGGCATATTTGAAGTGCTCCATTGCAGTGTAGTGACAGATTGTATCTGCGTCTAACCAGCATACAAAAATCATTAGCCATTATGATTGCAAAAAGATGTGCATCATTTAGGATGAGTAGGTAGACAATGTAGCTATACTGTAATGAAGACTCAAATATTTAACAGCTTCAGGAAGCTTATTTCTCACTCATGTAACAGTCCTTAGAAATGAAGACTTATGTGCACACAGAAATCTGTACATGAACGTTTTTAGCAGCTTCCTTCATAATGGCTCCACACTGGAAAGAAGCCAGATGTCTTTCCACGGGCAATGGTTATAGAAGCCGGGGCACATCCCATAATCTATTTTACCACATTCAGTAATAAAAAGAAATGAACCACTGGTATCCATAACAACCTGGACGAACCTCTAGAGAGTTATCGAGTGAAAAAATGGCAATTCCTAAAAGAGTGTATTCAGAATGATTCCATCTATACAACATTTTGCAAATGGTAAAATTACAGAAACAGAGAACAGATTTGTGGTTTCCAGAGCTTAGGACAGGACCGGAGTGGAGGGCGGAGCATGGCTCTGAAAGGGCCCCAAGAGGGACCTCTCTCTCTCTCTCTCTCTCTCTCTCAACTCTGTCAATGTTAATGTCCAGGTTATGAACGATAGTGCACTAGAGTTTTGCAAAAGAGAAACCGGGGGAAAGTTACTGTGGATCTCCTTAGGTTATTTCTGAATGTAAGTCCACAATTATCTTGAAATAAAATTGTCATTTCAAAAAAAATCCCTTGATTTATTTCCTAAAGCATAAAAATATGGAAAACATAACTGGTATTTTTAAACTCCCACTTAATTTTAAAAGACAGCTGAAAACCATTTCCTAAAAGAAAACTTCTCTCACTGGAATGTTTATGTTCACTGGAAAATATATACATATATTTGTAACAATTCACAGTGGTTTTGTTAACACTCTTCATTAGTCAGCCCGCTGTCTGAGCTTAATCTGAACGATGTTTTTTCCAGAGCTGTCTGCTCTCCAGTCCAGCAAGCAAACTGAAAGTTCAGCAGGGGCCCGCGCTGTCTCTGGAGAAGCAGAAAGATCCACGCCCCTGTTCTCAGTGGTCACTTGGTTGCTCCTGGACCTAAGTCTTTAGAGCGGTGGCCAGGTGGACAGAAGAAATTCTGGCATTTTCCCAAGGGCCGAGTCTCCGCACTTGTAACTGGCATGAGAAGATGAATTGGAGGGAAGATCTGGGCTGACCGGAAGCCCTGGTCTACTTCCTCTTCCACAGTTCCGCCCTCCATAGTGTCATAATTTCCTTTAGGGACACTTCTTCTCCTTCATGGCTGTCTTTCATGTTCATTTTAACCAGATTTTTCTACCTCTTTAAAGAATAGTCAGAAAATTCCAAGATGAATCACTGAGCAACTTCGTTGTTCCACGCAGTGGGAAACAGTGGCGAGCAAGGCAGCTCTACATGAGCATTGTCATCATCTCCCTCGTCTGTAGGAGGGCTTTATGCTTTTGAGTCCCCAGCAGGGCATTCTGCATCACACCTATTGGCCCTTCACAGTCAGGGCCATCTGACCGTCAGTGAAGGGGTGTGGCCTGGGAAATCTCTGGGCACTGCTATGGGCACAGCAGCTGTGAGTCTGGTTCTTGCTCTGATTCCTCTGTTTCTCCAGGCTGTGGCCCTGGGGCTCTTAGCCTTCAGTTCAGAAGCCAAAGTGAGCTTTCCCTGCACATCCACGGTGAGATGCAATTCCACGCTGTGTTGTTCACCTCACGTCCCCTATGCCATGTCTGCCTCTGATGAACTGGAACCTGGTCCTGCTGGTTACTCGGACCATCGGGCTTCACTGTTGGACTCATCTTCTTACCTGAAGATTTACCGCATCATTAAATCGTTGATCAGCAGGCTAAGGGGGGAAACTCCTAAGTTAGCGTGAAGACTTTTTTCACTAATGTTTACACATCCATCCATCCAGAAAGAAAATCAGTGAAAGTCATTGTACTCTCGCCTCCAATTCCATATTGACAAGAATAAATAAAGTATCCCCAACTCTACCATCTCCACTAGCCAACTGCCAAGATCACCTTATTTCTTACCACTTTCTTAATCTCTTTGAGGAGATAATTATGATAGCTAATGCTCAGAGAACATGGTGGTCATTCTTCAACCTCCTCCTGAGTTCTCTAGGTGATTACTCTTAGTATGTTTACTTAACACACAAAGACATCGAGGTTTAGAGAGAGCAGATAATCTCCCCGGGGCCATGCGTGGGAAGAGGCAGGATCTAACCCTCTCTGTCAGTGCTTCTCTTTTGCTGCAGAAAAATGACCTCTGTGGACCCTGAATAGCAGCGTCTCTGCTCCGGGCCAGAGAGTAGGAGTTCGCAGGAAGGATTGCGAAGGTTTTCTGGTGTAACTGGTACTGAAAAATCCTGATGATCGCTGCTAGGTAACTTTCAAGAGCAGTGATCGTACCACAAAGGCTGGAGCCGTGGGCTCTGGAGTCCAACCACATGTGTCTGCTCCCTGCTCCTCTGCTTACAACTCTAGGACCCTATGCGGCTCCCTTGCTCTTCTCATCTCGGTTCCCTTCTCTGCAGAAGAGGGCTCATCATGGTGCTTATCTCCAAAGGTTGTAAAAGAAATTTATAATTGGATTTAGGTCTGTGATTCCTTTAGTTCATGAAACATTTCCTTGCTGCATTTTTTGAAAGGTCAAAAATGGATCACTTGGTTTTCACAAGCATTCTCAAAACCCTAAGTAGCTTTTAATCACACTCCCTTTAACTAGTCTCCTTTCCAGACTAAACTGTCCTAATCTTGGAAATCTTGCTTCCTTTGGAGCTGGAATCACATGTACCGAAGTAGAAACAAAAACACTCTCCTTGGCATTTATGAGGGAAAGTGCTGCAGAGTGCCCGTTCTCAGCAGAGCCCTTCCTGTGGAAAGACTGAAAAATGACAGCAAAGAAGTTCAAAGACTTGGAGCCGCTGAATAAAAACAAAATCCCCTAAAATTACACTGATGGTTCTTCCAGATAAGCAGGTAATTCTTAGAGGTAATTTGGAGAGAATTCAACAGTGTTTATTACAGGTTCACTTAAGAGAGCCAAACATTCTGCCCTAAAAGCAATTTCAAAGCAAAACTCTAAACAGTATTTTAGAATAGGAGGAAATTATATGCACACTCTTACCTCCCAGGGATTTTGAAGGATTAATGAGGGAACGTAGAAGCTATGGGGAGAAAATCTCCAGAAGAATGACAGGAAATATAAGACATTCACCATAAATAAGACAGGCTGACAGGGTAAATGTGCATAATGTGATTTGTAACAGGCAGTAAATAAATACCTGTAGGTGGACAGTCTTACTGTCCAATGATAATAAAACTGTCCGATCCAGTGGCGCTGGGATCGCTGCGGAGAGTTGAAACGAGATCCAGCACACCACACCGTTTCATGCTCTTTCTCTAAGTGCCAAAAACCACTAGGATTTCTCCTAAAAACAGAGTGCCTTAATAATTTCTTGAGGAACTAGTGAAGTTATGTCTGCTGGGAAAATGACACAGTGCTTCAGAGAAAGCCACACTGTTATCTAATAAACTAGGAATATTAAAATGTGTAGGATTCTTATTAAAAAGGAATAGACAGTGGATATTTCTAAGGCCTTTTCATAGAATATGAATATATTCTGTTATTCTACATCTTTATGTGAGCTCCTTTGGGGAAGATCGAAGAGTGAGCTGGGATTCTCTCTCAGAAGTATTCCAGGGCATGGAATCCTACAAATAACTCTCTGACCTTTCTCCGTCGTTCGCTGTGCTGAGGCCTCCACTCTCCGTCTTACTGTTGCAGTCATTGCCCCGAGAAGCAGTCCCTTTGTACTAACGGGTTGTCTGTGGTTGTGTGCATACTCTCACTAAGGACAGAGGGTGTCACCAGCATGGATCAAAGCTATGGACTTCAGGGCCTTCAATTTCGCCATCTTTGAAGGCAGGAGTTTGGGGCTCCAGACGGTGCAGTCAAGAGCATCCAGACTTTTCAATCAAAATGATCTGAGTTTGAATCTTGACTCAATCTGTTAGCTAAATAGCTTTAGATAAGTTGCTTAGATTTGTGGATGTCCAGCCCAGCTCCTACAATAAGAAGTAATATTTACCTAGCCAGTATGTACCGTGACACTCACTCATGATATCTACACAGTGTGTTGTTGACATCGTGGTTGTCACTGTGTTAGCCCATAGCTCACACACTGAGCTACACTGGCCTGGAGCAAAAGGATTAGCGACAGTCTTGTGCTAGGGTCAGCATTTTCTCCCCAAAGGTGAGTTCTTTCTTCCAATGCCAGACTTATTGGTCCTTGGTCTCTGACCACACAATATATGAAGACCTTGCTATCAGTCTTTGTTTTGGAGCTGTCCAAGGTCAGCTTACCAACAGTGTCACAAAATGCTTTTCTTTTATAATAGTCTCAAGGAATTTTCAGAAAGGCATACTTAATCTACATAGACATTTGAATTTTACCGTGTGAGATACTCTCTCCCTCTCTCTCTCTCTGTCTGTCTCTCTCTCTCCAGTTCATGTGAAATTTCTTCAGTAAACTTTTTTAATTGCCCTGGTTAATGTGAAGCATTTTTTATGCCCAAGTGCTGTCCTCAGTCACATAAGAGATAATTTAGAGCCTCATGATTTCTTCGTGGAAAGCATGTAGGGGTCCCAGTTAAACACATTGCTAGAAAGGAAAATACTCCTCTTGCATTTATAATAGTTTTTCTTTCCACTTGATTAAGTAAGAAGGAAGTGTAATTAAGAAGATGCTTCTTGAAGCATGGTCAGTTTGGGAGCAAAGTTTTCAAGAATGAAAAAAATTGTAATGTAATTCTCAGCATGACAGGCAGAGAGAAGATTACTTGCTTATCAGGTGCTTATTTGAAAGTTACTTTTCTCCTCATGCTTAGAATCTCATTTTATCTGGGTGTATACTGATCAACTGGAAACACTTTCTTTTGAAAAGAGGAGGTTACCTTGTTAGAGGAATAATATTCCCCGGGCTAAGGCCCAGCACAGAATGGCTATTCTCTGGAGAGATTCAAAAAGGAATTTGAGGGGAGGCAAGGGAAGTGGCCCAAGTCTATTAACCTCATAAGTTCTATTAATGTTATTTCATGCAAAATGTTGTCAGTTTCTATTGTCCAGGAGAAACTAAGTCTGGGAATCATCTGTTAATCTAAATTCCATTTCTTATTTTGCTTCTCTGGGTGACCAGAGAAAATACACTTAGTCTTTGGTACCTTGGTTTTAACAACTAATAATAACTGAATAATTTGTACTATTATACGTATGCTTTCTAATTGCTGTTTCTTGGACAGAACAAATTACCTCAAAACTTAGAGGCTTAAAACAACAAACATTTATTGTCGCATACTTTCAGTGGGTCAAGAATCCCGTCATGGCTTCCTGTGGAATGGCCTCAGAGTCTCATGATAGCTGGCAAGGAAAATGTTGGCTGGGGCTGCCATTTTCTACGAAGGCTCACAGAGAGAGAAATCATTTTTAATATTATTATTATTAATGCATACTAATAGCCAGATGAACAGGTTTCACTGTGGCATTTCGGAACATGCACATGCTGAGCTATGAACATGTCTGCCTCCTGCCCCTGTCCACCTTCTGCCCTCTTCCCTGACCCCTTCTCATATTCTAAGAGTTCCTTTTCTACCTTCAGATCGTCTTTGTTTTGATGTTTTTCTACTTCTGAGAAAAAACATAGGCTTGTCTTTCTGTGCATGGTTATTTTACTCAACACCATGTCTTCCAATTTCATCTATTTCCTGCAAAGGACAAGATTTTGTTCTTGTTTATGGCTAAGTTATACTCCATTGTGGATATCCACCACATTTCCTCTATCCTTTCTGTTGATGAGGACTCAGGATGGTTCCATACCTTAGCTATTGTGAATAATGCTAGAATAAACATGGTGTGCAGGTACCTCCTTCGTGTGTTAATTTCATTTCTTTCGGATATATACCCAGGAGTGGAATTCTTGATCATATAGTAGCTCTGTTTCCACTTCTTTGAGGAACCTCCGAACTGTTTTCCAGTAGTAGTTATACTAATTTACATTCCCACTGGCAATGTAGCAGGGTTCCTTTTGAGAGAATCTACTTCCAAGCTCATTCATGAGTGTTGGTGTAACTCAGTTTCTCCCAGGTTCACACATTAGAGGTCTCAGTTCTTTACCAGCCGTTGGCCAGTGACCATTCTGGGTGCTTCACCGTGTGAATGTCTCTATCAGGCAGTTCACCGAGCCATGGGTGGCTTCTGTCCAAGGGAGCCAGTAAGGGACTGAGAGAGGATTTGCCAGATGAATCCTCCACAGCCTGATCTCAGAAGTGGCATCCATCCATCTCTGTTGCCGTATTCACTAGAAACAAATCTCTGGGTCCAGACACATTCCAGGCAGGGATTAGGGATACAGGAGATAGGGATTGTTCCGCTCAGCTTAGATGCTCCCTCCAAGGACCTGGCCAACAACCTGCCACGTCCTGGCCAGCCACGTGTCTAGGCCCAAGGAGCTGAGAGTTCACCCTAACCCTTAAGCAAGACAGCACTAATTAATTAAAAACCATTTGACATGTTTAATACAGTCATTTAATGACATTTATTGTATAGCTCCTACTTGCGAGATACTGCAGGAGAAATGCTTCAAAAAGGCCAAAGGTAAAGAATTAGATATCCATGTAGTCTAGTGTGAAGATCCTTCAGCAGTGAAGAATCTCCTTCACTGTCTGAACCACACTGCAGAGCAACAGCTGGCTCTGCAGGAGGACATGGTGGAGCAGGAGTGTGTTCAGCCTGCAAGCCTCAGCTACACCCCTTTGGTTGCCACCTTGGAAAAGGCTCCACGATGGTAAAGATATCACCACTGGGGACACTTTGCATGAGGTTTCCATGCTCTCTTGCTGGTAGGAGCTGATTCTGTTCATGGCTTCTCTTTCTCCAGCCAGGAGCAGTGGATGTTAGTCCTCCTCAGTGGAAAATGGATCTTTCCAGGCCCGGTCCTCCATTGTTTTCTATACTTTTTTATTGTTATTGAGATCTAGGTGTCGTTCTTGGCTTTTCCACTTGTCCTCTAGTCTCCCCAAGTAGATTTGTTTTCTAAGAGTAAAAGTAACCCCTCATCTTTCTCTGCATACAAACAAGGTTCATTAACATAGCGTACGTGCAAAGAGTGATTTGTGTCTGGATGTTTCTTGGCACCCATTTAGGAAGAGTCATCTTAGACTCATCAGCCAAAGGGCTTTTAAGGGTAAAGTCTTATTTGCATTTGCCCAACTTTTGATTTCTTCCTTTCTTACTGGCTTTCTTTGAATTTTAGAATAATTTTTCTTGCTCCTTAATTTTTTTCTCCATGAAAATATACATATTTTTCTGTTGTTCCTTGCCTGCATGTGGACTCTGTTCTTGCAACAGCCCATGGAAAATGGGCATCACAACCTGTCCCGGGGGACAGCAAAGAGAGTGTCCCCAACCCGAGAGAGTCCTCAGCCTTGTCCAGAAAACCTGAAAGGAGGCTGGCTCCTATGCTCTTCCTTTCTGTGCTTTTCAGTTTGTCTATTTAAACATCACCTCACAGGTCTACTATGATAGTAGTAGGTATTTTAGCACATAAATATCTTTACCCACTTTGGGAATGCGCTTCTTGTTTTGACTTGTTCTCTAAATATATGTAATTTTTAAATTATAGGTTTATGTCAGCAGGACAATTTAGTCAAGTATTACTTTCTTCAAAAACACATGCCCCTGGTTGCTGCACATAAACTGTGGAATGGGAGCTCTCGGAGCAGGCCCTGGTCTGATCTTCTCCTCTCAGAGCCCTGCTTCAGCCCTGAAAGAAGCTCTCTCTTTTCTACGGCAGCCGGGCCTTCGGAAGGAGTTGCTCTCTAAGCAAAACACCTAGGGATGAAAACCTTTGCTGAGGCTGCTGAAGAAAAAAAGAATTAATGTCCTGTGCTAGAGCTAGGAGGTCTTGCAGCGGGGCAGTTACTTGGTGGACAGTGGCACAGGGGAAGGGGACCCCCCGGGAGCCAGGCGGAGCTATGGAACTTCGCCTCAGGGCAGCCCAGTGCTTCTCTTTCTGCATTTCCAGACTGTCCATCTGTGGACTGTGAAGTTAAAGGAAGAGTTTTTGTCAGGAAACAGGTTTTAAAACGGAAAACATTCACTGCAAATTGGGAGACCACAAGTCACTAAGTAGGATTAAAGCAAAAACATAAACAGGTTGACTGCACATGGCACAGGCAGAGGATGGGTGTCTACTCTGTCCTAGGTTAGGTTTCCTGGGAAACAGATTCCGAGAGGAGATGGTGCCTGTGGCTTATTTGGGGGATGCCTGGGCACAGCACCTGCAAGACACGGCGAGGCAGGGCAGGGGCAGAATTAGGTCACAAGGCAGTAGGGCGCGGTCTCTGCTGACTGACGGGGATGGGGTGCAGAGCAGGGGCGGCCCTGCAGAGCTGTCATAAACTGAGGCATAAGGGGCAAGTGCTACGATCTCCTCCCACCTCCTGCCCCTTTGCCACAGGGTGCTTTGGTGGCAGGGGGGCGGCATCCTGACAGCACCACCCCTTTTAGGCTGAGGCACTTCCCTGAGAGGCACCGGCAATGAGCCCATGGCAGCCCACAGTTGCAGTGAGGATCACCCGTGGTGGAGGTGGCTCGGGGTGCCATACCCCAGCAGCCACCATGCTTTCAAAGTAAGACCAGTAGAGTCTTACAGAAATCTTGGATTGGAACAGAGATTAATACATGTTTGCATAATATAATATTTAATTAATATATAATTTTAAAATGCATGTAGACAAACTAAATACAGACAATTAACTAGAAAGTAATTCACAAGTGAATGGAAAGGAACCAGAAAAATTCCAGTGTGGACCAAGGCTGTAGCTCAGCAGTATGAAACCCTGGGCCAGATCTCCAGCACCAGACAAATTACAGCGAGGTGGTGTTCCAGTGAATGCATGCAGATTCAACACCATCACTGCAGTCAAGAGACAAGTTTAACAGTGGGGTATTGTGAACAATGGTGGATAAAGACAACGGTTTCTGAAAAGCGTGTGTGTGTGTGTCCAGAGATGGGTCAACAAGATCCTTAGTTTCATGCTTTGAATTGGAGAGGTCAGTGGGACGCTGGTGACATTGCTGCATCCAAGGGAAAATTCAGTCCTGCAGGACCCCGACCAGTGCTGTGGCCAGGCACGTGTACACACTGGAACTTCCAGTATTTGCATGATTTGTGCCAAATAACTGGAAATGGAGCAACATCAGCAGTAGAAGAACTGATGAAGCCTATGGCACTGGGGAGAAGGCTTCTGGATAGGAATTTGTCAGTAGGTGTGGACAACTAGCCTTAGAACTCCGAAACTAGGAAATCAGGCTAAGACATGTATCCAAGTAAGAAGCAGAAGCGATCGATGCAGCAGATGGAGGAAGATGAAGGTGGTACGTCTGACCCAGCACCCACGGTCACTGCTGGAAGTGACGCCTGGCGAAGAATTCACCAACACACAGAAAGCAGGAATCCATAGTTTCTACCAGAATTGACTTACCTGTTGGTATTTTCACTACGTATTTCTTTCATAGAGTATTACACTTCTTTCCAATGAATCGTCTAATGTTTTTCCTAAACTCCCAAGTCAAAAGAAGGGGAGGAGCCTGCTAATGAGTAGGTAAAATCACCCAGCATTTGATGCCATTTTTGGTGCCCAAGTGGGAAGACTAGAAAAGCAGTATTCTTTAGAAAAGGAGAATTGGGCCCTTCCTAATTAGCCACATAGCCTATTCAATTCTTTTGTGGTATACCACCTGCCCACTACGTAATGTTTGCACAACTCCCTTCAAAAACTAGGAAGAAGAAGGGAAAGAAGGAAAGGAAAAGAAGGAAAGCTTGTATATCAGAAGCAATGGTAATTCTTATGCATTGACAAAAGTTCTGAGAAGTTTCTCTAATCACATATTAATACAGATTTGTCCAAAATGTGTTCGAACCTTGGCCTATAAGGAGATAAGACAACATAGTTCTAGTCTTACAAATAAATGTCACAGTGGCAGGTACTCCTGTAGGAAACATCACTTTGGAATGTTTTACTAATGCATCAGAGATCAAATGCCACAGGCCTCAGTGAGATCTGTCTCGTTCCAGTCTTTCTTAAGGCAGGAGACAGCGCAGGAGCCTGAGCTCTGCCTGTGTTTGGGTGTCAGGCCTCCGCTTCACTTCCTCTGCAGTCTCAGCAGGGGGAAGACTGCTTCCAGGGTTCAGCTGTCTCTCACCAGTGCGGCATCAGCTGGTGTTCGGTGGTGCCCACTGAACGGGATGTGACGCTGGCTTCAGAGTGCATGGAAAGTCAGAACAAAGATGGAAACTGGAAAAGGGGTAGCAATCTATCTGCAGAACTCAATGCAAAAATGCTACCTTCATTTCCGTGGATATTTGCCAAAGGAATCATGCTGGACACTGAAAACGCAGAGGAGTGGGGTGAAGAGGGAAAGAACTCTCCCGCCCACACAGCACTTGGAGTCCTAACCCTAGGCAATTCTGGTTGGACTTGTGTTTCAGCACTTGACCAGCGGTGACGGCCCCGTCAGGGTGACGGGCTCCAGCTTCCAGCTTTCCACAGGTTTCTGGACTCTAAACCGCATCTGCAGGACTGTCGGGCCCTGGTTTTCTCTCCCTCCCCACGGGGGTCCACACAGGCAGTGGAGGGAGGGCACACAGGCACGGAGAAAGGGCAGAAAGCAAGCAGGAGATCCCTGAGACAGAACTCACACTGTGACCTGGCTTCTCAAGTCTTTGGTGCCCGCAATCTAGTCCTCTTTTCCAATGGACAGGATGAAATCCCAGGGAACAGAGAAGACTATGGAATTCTTGACAAGTTTCCAGTTCTGATCCAGTACAAAAGGTGTTAACCCTCTTAACTCCTGTCAGTTCACACTCATAAAGAGGACTCACTCACCAACTTTCCTTTCCACTACCGCTTAAGAACAAAAGCCTTATTCAAATGTGAATTTGTTTTGTTTTGGTCATCTCCTACTTCTGGCACAGAATGGCATCTTGTGTGAGTGTTGCACTTAAGACAGTGGGTTCTGGGGTGCATCCTGGCTGTGGTCCTTACTAGCTCTGCAAAGCTGGGAGTTGATTTGAGGGGGGCTCCTCCATCTTCATCTGTCATCTCATGCTCGGCAGGTGCTAAGAGCTTAGTAAACGGCGGGCTGGTGTTCTTAGGTCTGCACCAGTCCTTTGCAGGCCAGCAAGGCAGCCCAGGAACAACAATGATGAAAGCAGATGTCTTCTCCAATCAAGGGTGGAGGCAAGACCTGTCCCTTGGGAGCCCCCTTTGTCCACGTGTGCCCTGAACTGCCATTGGCGGTTTCATTCAGTCCCAGAGAGTCCTGGGTTTACTTCTTGCTCTGCCTCATTTCTTTGACCTCGTGCTGCTTCTCCTTGGCTTAGTTTTCTTCATAGCAGGAAGTGTTGGATGAGACTCTAACAGTGATTCTCAAACTTGGCTGCCCGTGAGAACCGCATGGGATTGGTTTAAAGCTCTTCATGCTGCCCCCTCTCTGACCAATTGGATCAGGAGACCTTGGGGGTGGGACTCGCAGGGTGGTCTGAGAGCTTCCGGGGGGTTCCTATGTACAGCCTAGGTCGAGCTCTGCAAGTGTGGACCATCGGTCGATTACAATAAAAAGCTCTGGGCTTCCCAGACAGGGTTTGCTTTCACAACTCCCCAGGTGAGCCCAATGAGTGGCTAGTTCTATGGATGCCCACGTCAGGCATCCTCGAGGCCTCCTGGTCTGAGACGCTGAGCTTCCAGGAGCCTGCTGGGGTGTGGAGTGCAGGTATGGGCACTGTCTTTCTGGCTCCCCAACTGACTGTTCCTGTCTGCTGCCAAAGTAAGCAGCTTCCCCTGCTGGGGTTGCCGCCTCCCTGCACGCATCTGTCTTTTGTGGGCTCCAGCTGTGGACAATGATGGGGGCAGCCCCCCACTTTCGATCTAGAGGTCACCTGGCTGCGCCTCAGCCCCATCCCAACAGCACAAGGACCTTCTGGGTTACACAGACCCCTTTGGAAGCCTCACAACATCTGTAGATCCTCCCAAGGAGGCTCTACATGGACATCAAAGCAGCCGATCATCTCCATGGGTCCCCGAACCACTGGGAGGACAATTCTACTCCATTTGACCGCAATATATGTAAAAGTCAAAAACTTACACAAAGCAGAAATTGCAACATAGCTGAAAGAGCCCAGGGCCACTTTGGACCAGTCCATATTTAGGGGTCACTGGATTATTTTATGCCTCAGTTTACTTTTACATCTAAATAAAAAGGCATTACATGTATCCCCTCTTCCGATCTAGCAAATCTGAGAAGTAAAGTGAAATTACAAATATACAACTGCTTTGAGAAAGTTATAAGCATCATATTGTCATTAAAGTAGAACAGTAGCCCAGCAGGCCGGGGCTTGGGGTGGCCCTGGGGAGTCACACAACCCAGTGTGTTTCTGCCCTGCCTTTAACTGGTAAAAAGTGGGCACATTCCTCATCCACCGCCTATTGTCTTTGGGACAGCAGCACTGAAGGGTGTTTGGGTTTTGCTTCTCTGGGTGCTTCTGTGGCCCAAGAGGTCACAGGACTAACAGTGACAGGTGAAGGATGAGGTACGAAGTCCCTCTGTTTGGGTGCGATGCGGACCGGCACCATGGCGGAGGCAGGAGTCAGACCCATGCAGCCACCGTGCCCCAGTGCCCCTCCTTGGTGGAGAAGGGGCTGGAACTAGAAGTGGATGTCTAAGAAGCAAGCTCCGGACTGCCCGGTAACTGCCAAATGAGCCCCTCAGTTGGCACAAACCCCTGAGCTGGCGTGCCAAGTGGTTTGGAGTGAGCAGGAGCGCAGCTTGGCCTCTGAGCCCAGGCGTCCCAGGAGAATCCGTGCTCCCAGCCTCCCGGGACACCCGGGCCCGGGCAGCTCCTTGCCTTCATCCCCGGGGGCTGTGACAGCAAGCTGGGAAATCGGAAGTCCAAGTGGCCGCAGACGTAGTGTCTGGGGAGGGCCGTGTTCTCGCTCGTGCCAGAATGCGTGCCATCTTCTAGCTCCCCTTCCACGATGGAGGGGTGAAGGAGCTCCCGGGGGCGACGTTCCAAAGACCCTAATCCCTTCTCGGACCTGATGACCCCCCAAGGGTCCCACCTTAGAACCTAACCACTTCAGGGATTTCAACATAGGAATTTCGGGGGGACCCAAACGTCCAGGCTGTCGAAGTCTCTGAACCGACAGTAGAGGCAGCCTTGGACCTGGAGGAAGGGTACCTGGACTTCAGGTGCACTGCGTCCACAGGACGGAGCAGGACTGTCCCTCCATCAGCCGGGGCAGCACAGTGAGGAGCAGGCTCCTGGTTGCTTTCATTCCCCTTCTGCTCCTGCCTGGTTTCCTCGGTTTTCAGGTAAACCTTAGGGAAGCATGACTGAGGTGAGAAGAAAGGAGAAGCTTCCGTGTTGGCCCCTACGGTTGCCCTCAGAGAGCTGAGCGAGGAACACCCAGTGCCCCTGGAGAGAGCTGAAAAGCATCTGAGGAAACAGGAGCTTCCTACCGGAAGGGGACGCTGGGGACTCGGAGCCCGAGGAAGAGATCTCTGGGGGAGAGGAAGAGTGAGGAGAGAAAACTGGCCTAGTGTTTGGGGGCTACTTCAGGGGTGCTTCGGTGTTCCACATCAGGTGCACGCCCACGTCCCTACCCTGATACCGGCTAAGACTGGGCGGGCTAGGGACTGCCAGCTCACTCAGCAGAAGGCCCCTCCCCGGGAGTCAGAGACGCCCCCGAGGGCTGCAGACCAGAGTTGTGCAGGGGGGAAAACTGCTGGTCTCCAAGCTCCACATCCTGAGGTGTTTCAGCGTTTCCAGCCCCGAGGCTCTGAGTGGAGTTGTCCCTGGAGACATCTGCCTGTCCCGGTCCCAGAGGAGCAGCGGGCAGGGTACAGTCTCTAGAATAGCAGCTTCCCATGTCCGACTACTCCGGCTCTGAGAGATGGACACGTTTCCACTTTCCCATCCTCAACTCCGTCTGCTCTTCTGCCTGCTAGAAAGGGGTAACTCGGGGTGTCCCCCCCCGGCCGCCTCTCCACCCCTCGCCGCTGCTCACAGGCTGTTTTGCAACTACTGTTTCCAGTGGGGATCAAGGAATATACACAAGCAGTATATTTTTTAAAAATATTTACTTCTGTGAAAATAAAGATAGGTATCTCATAGTTTCTTCCCATAAACCAAGCGGTTTGTGTTTCCAAGCTGGGGCATTTCTTACTGTCTCTGTAGAAACAACAGACGCTTTTCTACCACTGATTCTTTTCTTTTTTAAACCGTTTTTTTTTTTTTTTTTTTTTTTTTTTGGAAAGGAGCTTTCATGTTCTGCGGAGTTGCTTTCTGGTGTGGGTCTGTCTCATAGGGGAGGAGACAGCAGGCGTTCCGGGCACAGGAGAGCTGGCCAGGGCTGGAGAGGTGTTGCTGGGATAAAGCCATGAGACACCGGCCAGAGGTGACCTAGGAGACTCGCTTGTAAGTCCATGAACTCACAGGGTTCTGTACTGTTCGCCTGCACCACTGTAATGCCACAAGTCTGTGCTGACCCGGGGTGAATATGGTGGTACCTTGGCTTACAAATGCAATTCTCTCCACGGTTCTAGTCACAAACAAGACTGGATGTGAGCTGAATCAAAATTCTTCATTGAGACTAACCATTGAATTTGATTCCGTTCTCTTCCAACTCGGTTTGTGACCCGAAGCATGGAAAGAATTCAGTTCGTGAATGGAGGCACCTCTGCCCATCGCCAGCTTGGCTGATCCCAGCAGGGTGCTCTGTGTAAGTCCAAGAAGATTCAGTCTTCGGTATGTGCCTCACAAATTTTTTCAGCACCACTTCCCTCTGCACACCTTGAAGGCCAGACGTTGGAATGTGCTGGGTGGCTCCTTCATCTCCTATTCTGTTCCCTTGATCCACATGTCTGCTTTTGTGCTAGCACCGTGCTGTGTTTATCACTGTGGCTTTGTAGTATACTTGAAATCCTTGGGTATACTAGGGATTGCGAGGCCTCCTGCTGTGTTTTTGTTCCCCAGGATTGCTATGCACAGTGTGTGCACATGATACCTGAGACAGATGTAAATATTATACACTGCAAACATGTATTAAGAAAAAATTTATTAAATAAAATAAAGTGCCATTTGTTAGCATAAAAAAACCGAGGAAAAAATGAACTCAGCCAGGGCCCCCGTGGAGCCGGTCGGCAGGGGCTGGTGAGTTTAAGGGAGAATTTACTCCACAAGATCCTTAGGCTGGTGAAGGGCTGAGGCAACAGACCCGGAGCACCAGGCCTCGAGCAGGTTAGAAGCGAAGAGCAGCTCTGGCCCAGGGCAGAGGGCACAGAGCGAGAAGCTGGAATGACTGCGACTCGAGGTTTGGAGAAGGGCTGCATGGGCCAAACCTGAGCTCCGTGAAGGAGACGCCACAGGGCAGCAGGGGCAGAGGGTTCCTGGGGCCACCCCAGAAGGAAGCGGGGATGAAGGAAGGTGTGCATCCTTCTCCTCCACCCTCTCTCTGGCGCCCCCCTACTGGTGGCACCTAGAAGGAAGGCATAATTTCCGCTGCTCCACACTTGCCGGCGACAGCAGTTTAGTTTTATAACAGTGCGCCTGGGCACTTTTGTCCACGGCTCGATTACCACTAGCCCCCCCACCCCCATCGCTGTAGGCTGCAGAACTGCTCCCACTCCTTTCCTTAGAAACGGCCAGGCGCGGGCAGAAAGTGGCCTGCGGAGCTTGGCTTTTGCAAAGGGTGGATGGTTTCTGCTGCGGGGCCTTCCGGGCCTACTGCCCCGTGCCTCTCCCACGAGCACGGACAACCGGAAGTGCCCACGGCCCCTGCAGGATCCCCGGGAAGCTGGGAGTCCCCTCTCCGACCACCGCAGCGTCACCCGTCACCCTGAGGGTGGCAAGAGTCAGGGGGCTTGGGCGTCCTCCGCGGCCTCCGCTTTCAGGACCCGCCTTCCCGCTTTCCCCGAACGGTCCCAGGGGGCAAGAGGGAGCGCAACCCCGGCCTCATGCACAGAGCAGCAGCCGGGCCGGGCGGGAGGCTGCGCTGCTCCGGCCTCCCGGCCCAGCGCTGGAAGGCGGGGAAGCTCGCTCCCTGTCCCCTGAGCTACCAACAATGTCTCTTTTATTTTTCTTTTAACGTGTCCAGCTGCTGCCAGGAATACCACGTAAAACCTCTTTATGGAGTGAGCACAGCCCAGAGCTTATGTCAGCCGGCTCCGTCAGGGACAGCGATTCTAATTAATGCCAGGGTTCAGGGCTGCACGGGCCACCTCCACCCTCTTGCCCGGGTCTGCACTTCCGGCTGACCTGCCGGCACCCTCGTGCTTGTGACTAACCAACGCTCCCCATGTTTCTCACCACATCCAGGAGGGCAGGAATAAAACTCGGCTCCAGGTCACCGCCTTCCAACCCGAACCCGAGCCTGCTGTGTCCAGCAGAGCATGCCCGAGGAGGCCGCCTCTGGCCCTGGCTGTGTTCATCGACTGGTGGCGGCACGCTATGGCCTCTGGAGAGTAGCAGAGAGGGCTCCTCACTGGGGGGAATCAGTCTCAGCTGGGCACACCAGTCATTCCAGCACTCTAGGAGGCTGAAGCGGGAGGACTGCAAGCTCCAGTGCAGCCCAAGCAACTTAGCAACTTAGCAACGGCCTCAAAATAAATATCTTGGTCACGCTCCCCACCGCCTGCTCTGGACGCCTGCTGTCCGTGTACCACTGCGGCCACTGGCCTAGCCGAGCCTCCCGGGGAGGCTGGGAGACAGGTTCGTGGCTGCCACAGGACTGAGGCCTACTCCGCTGCCTCTCAGTGCTATTGTCCCTGGGTGGGCTTGGACCCAGCCGGGTCCACTGGGCAGGGCCAAGTGCCCCGGCTCTGCAGAAGATGCTGGACCAAGGCCTACAGCAGATGCTGGACAGAAGTTGCTGGGTGGGTTTTGCCACTGATGAAGATGATCAACAGCTGAACGGGTGAGACCATGCAGGTGCAGGGGATCTACCAAATTGGTTCATCAGGCTTGTCTGCAGCGCTGGGTGGATGAAAAACAAAGAGGAAACAGTACAGCCAGAGGGGTGTGTGCTCAGTGCAATCCTGAGTACTTAGTAGTTTTTCCGAAGTTGGGTCCCGTTGTTTATGTCTTGGATCTTGCAGGTAGACTGATCTCAAAAGCTTGCTCATTTGCAGCAGCGGGAATAATGGTTGGCTCTATCTATCAGACAGCTGTGACTTATGGAGCAGTGACAGTGATGCAGGTTGTAGGCCTCAAAGAAGGGCTGGATGTGATGGAGAGAGCTGATCCTTTATTCCTGTTAACTGGACTTCCTACTATTCCTGTCATGCTGATATTAGGCAAGATGATTCGCTGGGAGGACTACGTGCTTAGACTATGGCTCAAATATTCAAATAAACTACAAATTTTGAGCAGTATATTTCCAAGGATTGGGTGTCCTGTTCCTCGAGTTCCTGCTGAAGCTAATCCTTTAGCAGATCATGTCTCTGCTACTCGAATTTTGTGTGGAGCCCTTGTCTTTCCTACTGTCGCAACAGCAGTGGGTAAACTGATGTTCAGTAGTGCTAACTCTAATTTACAAAGGACAATCTTGGGTGGAATTGCTTTTGTTGCCATAAAAGGAGCATTTAAGGTTTACTTCAAACAGCAGCAATATTTACGCCAGGCACACCACAAGATTCTAAATTATCCCGAGCAGGAAGAAGCCTAAAACGGTGAGTTCTGGTTCTTTTGCAGCCCTCTCATCCATGAGTCTGCCGTCTGATTTTGATTCCATCATTAGTGCACTAGTGGAGCCTTGTGATAAGCTGCTGCTCCTATATTTTTAACAAATATAATAAAACACTTTGGGCAGGAGAAATCCTCTCGGTAATCACGGAACCTAAGGATGTGATTTATTTTCATTGTTTTGTATGTACTACTTTTAAGGCAGTCATCTAAACCGTTATCTTAGCATGGTAACCTGGGTTCATATTTTCTCCAGACAGAAATATAAAGATCAATCTGTACAAATATAAAAATCCACATGGTGTTTTATTCTGGTGCCTTCTTTGTACATGTTCATATTTAGTGTTTTCTTAGAATCAGCAATTCAATGAAGGTACTATGAGGATTTTTCTCATTGGCATAATTTGATTACATACTAAACATAAACATGTTAATATGAGGAAATGTGAATTAAATTAGTTATGAATAAGTAACAAACCAAAAATGTATGTAAACAGTCAAATGATTATCTGAAAAATGAAATTTTGTTGTTTTCCTTAACCCTTGTGATGTTCTCCAAAATGTAGATGGTAAACATTCAAGGGCTTCCAGATCACTTTTTCACTATTAAATTTTATTTATACAATGCTGACATATCATACTTTATAAAGTAATGTTGACTCATGTCATCTTGATTACCAGTGTGTGTGTGACTGTGTCTTTCTCATCAGGTCCGTCGATCTCTGAAATGAGGTTTTAAAATCCGTATTTCTAGAAATTAGGGCTGTCAATTTATAGTAGCTCGAGCAGAGAATGGTTTTCAAAACAACAAAAACAAAAAATTATTTTACTTTGCCCTTTCAGTTATTCAGATATTTGTTGATCACCTATTTCCCCCGGCGCTGTGCTGAGTGGTATGGATACAGTGGTGAGAGAGACAAACGTGGTCCCAGCTCTCAGAGTTTACAATCTGGTTTCATCAGATGGGAAACCAGCGGTGAATAAACCAAGGCGAGGGCTGGAGATCTTTGTTTTTATGTCAGTCAGTGAGTAGCTAATTATGAAAACAAAGATGTTTTGAGTAAATTTTGAGGTTATTGTTTTGGGCTAAGTCAGTTTATTATAGAAAACCAATACTAGGTGCTAGGAGAGTGAGCTGACGCACCCGGGCCATGGCATCGGGAACTATGGTGCTTCCGAACATCCTGCTCACCGGTACACCAGGAGTTGGAAAACCCACACTAGCCAAAGAACTTGCATCCAGATCAGGACTAAAGTACATTAATGTGGGTGATGTGGCTCGAGAAGGGGCATTATACCATGGCTACAATGAAGAGCATGAGTGTCCCATTTTAGATGAAGAAAAAGTAGTTGATGAGTTAGAGAACCACAGGGCAGAAGGTGGAGTTACTGTTGACTACCATGGTCGGGATTTCTTTCCTGAACAATGGTTTCATGAAGTTTTTGTGTTGAGAACAGATAACAGCATATTATACAAAAGACTTGAAACAAGGGGTTATAATGAGAAGAAACTAGGAGACACGATCGAGTGTGAGACTTTTCAAGTTCTTTATGAAGAGGCCATGTTATCATACAAGGAAGGTGTCGTGCACCAGCTGCCCAGCAATATGCCTGAAGAGCGAGAGGACGACAGAAACCAGATCTTGAGATGGACTGAGCAGTGGGTCAAAGCTCACAGCCCGGGCCTGGTCACCGGGTGGTGCCTCTTTGCCCACCTTGTAGACAGGGCCTCCAAGTGTCTGTAAAAACCAAAACTATGTGGAAGGCCCAGCAGGTATTTTATGCCTGGGTTTCTTTTTCTCCAAGAGAAAGTTAAACAATCACAAATATAATGAATACAATTATCATTAAGCATTTAAAATACACAACAGTTGCTAAACAATAAATCTGATCAAATGGGAAAAAAAGCCCCAATACTAATGATTTTAGATTTTAATTATTTGTCATATTGATAAAGTTAGCATCTTAATCATCGTTTAGTTTTGTATTCATTTTTCAGAAGCATATATTTATTTTAAGCCATTTTCAATAGAGTGGCCATCTTAATGGTGTTTGGCAATCTAAATAGTGTTTTGGTTATTTTCATTAATTAAAGTTAAAACATTTTAAAGATAAAAGAAAATAAAAATCTTAAAAAGGGCTGGGAACGTAGTTCAATGTGAAGGCCTTGGGTTCAATCCCCAGTACCAGAACACACACGTGTGCTTGCACACACACACACACACGCACACTTGAGCACACCCACCACACACTAGCGATCCCTGGTGCACTCAAGCGCTGAGAGTCAGATGACTCCCTGACAGCACAAAGTGAGAACAGTTGTGAAACACGCACTGCCCACACATGCGTGCACAGGCATCTGGGTGTGCATCTGCACAGTTCCATAATACACACTTCGCACCTGGGGCTGCTGGAAAGCAAGGACCCGCAGGGCAGCCCCTCCGCACCCCATGCCCCATCAGTTAATCACTTGACTAATCGATTGCCTGGAATAACAGGCCATTAAAGCTCGATGGAACTCAAAGATCGCTTGTCTAACCTTGTTTCACTAGTGAGGAAAAATGACCCAGAGGGACTCGGAGGCAAATCAACAACTCTAAAGCCAATTAGTGGACAAGCTTGGGGCCAGGACCCCACAGCACCGCCAGGAAGATGGGTTTCGTCCCATCCCTGCACTTGGCCTGGAGTGGGCCGCTTGTTTCCAGAAGGAAGGGGCTGTTCTGTTAGTGCCTGGATGGCTCTGCTCCTGTCCTTCCTCTCGACCCTGTTCCCCGGGCTCCTCTTCCCCAGCAGCACTCCAAGAGGTCAGCCGCTGGCTGCCGGGGTGGGCTGACCTAGCGTGAGAATCACGAAGCGAGTCCCAGCCCTCACATTCCCACAGGACGGCCAAGCCGGGAAAGCGCCTAGACACCTGTGCCTGCCTCAGTAACTGACCGTATTTTCTCCTCTTCACTGATGCGGAGCATTTAGAAATTAAAATCTAAATCTAGGTCTTAGAATTGGTGAGTAAGCAGGAAACTGTTTTGGGAAGGGCTGTGTTACAACTTTATGAATTTTTCATGGCACTTAGCATAATGCTGGAATGGAAGGTGAACCTTCATTCCACTGACACTTGTTAATTGATCGTTAGTGAAACCATTGAATGATGTAGAAATAAGAGGTTTTGGTTTTGGTTGTGTTTGGCAGTGCCAGAGCTCGAATGGAGGGCCTTATGCATGCTATGCAGACGCTTCATCACTGAGCTTGTCCCCAGCCCAAGACACTAACTTTTGAAGGGACATTTGGCTCTTAGGGTGACTCCTTTCCAAGACACAAAGGGGATCTCCCTTGCCTCTCTGCTGGTGATTGATAGTGTCTGACAGGCGACTGTCCCAAAGCTCTGGGCAGGTGCCAGGCTCAGGACAAACACAGCCCCAGACTTTACACACCACAGAGGGTGCAAGCTGAGGCGAGTTTTCTCAATGGTCTGGAGGGCCACGATGTTCCAGGGAAGAGCCTGAGCTCATTTCCTCAGTGTGTGAGCCAGGAAAGATCACTAGACTGTTAAAGTAAGGACAATCAAATGTGCTAGTTTGAGTCAATTTTCCAGCACTAGGATAAAATACCTGAGAAATCAACTGAAAAGGAAGGTTTATTTTGGCTCATGGTTTCAGGGGTTTCAGTCCATGGTTGCTTGGTTCTGTCACTCTGGGCCTATGGTGGGGCAAAACAGAATGGAGGGGAGCATGTTGGGCAACGTTGCTCACCTCATGGTAGCTGAAAAGCCAAGAAAAAAAGAGAAGAGAAAGTGAAGATCTCTGTATCTCCCTCCAGGGCAGAACCACAGTGACCTAACAAAAAATCCAAACCACGAAATCAAACCATCACTTGGACCCCAAGATTGTTGTGAGGATGAAATAAACCAATAAAGCAAGACTGCACAGGGTACCACATAAACTGTAGAGTGCTGTTGTGTGTTGGTTGGTATTAATGTGGAACACAAGATAGGAGAATCCATATTAGGGAAAGTGGATTCTGTCTGCATTTGAGGAGGTTCCCGAAGCCACCCGAGCACCTGTATTTCCAGTGTGATCCAGGCACACAGTGACAGCTTTGAGAGCTTGGATTTCAGAGTGTCCCAGAGCAAAACAAACTTCTTAATTCAAATATCAGTTTTAGTTCATGAAACCCTAAAGAGTATGGGCTCACTAGCTACTGGTATATCTTGTTTGATAAAATAAATGTTCTCAAAAGTTTGCTTACAAAGAAAATGAACTTATTTTTAAAAAGCAATTAGTTTATAAAAGAAAACAGAAGTATGAAATATAGAAGAAAATGATGGCCACAATTCCCATTTCCACAGAAATACCAACTTTTATTTTGACATACTTCTTCCTATGTTTTATTCCATCATTTGAAAAATATTAAAGATAAATTGCACAAAGCATATGTAGGTAAGGAAAGAATCATGGAAGACCCAGTGACTGAGGGAGGGGTTAGGCGGCCAGGGGACAGCACTCTGGTGGTGAAGTAGGCGAGTTTCACCTTTGCAAACATTGGTCTGCAAGCGACAGGGGCAGCTGCTAGGTCTGGTCTCACCTTGGTCCCTGCTGCTCCTGGTGACCCGCGTGTGGGCACTGGACAGAAAGGCTGCTCTGCACGTCTCACTGGGCTGAGTCCCGGTTCGATGCGGTACCAAGTACTCTGCTTGAGCATTACAAGTACTGTGAGATGGCCTCGAGTACCACTGGGAACTGAGTGTTTGACTCCCTGCCCCACATCCGCAAGGTTAAACCCTAATCACCAAGGTCATGGTCTTTGGAGGTGGGGCGTTCAGGGGGTAACGGGTTGGTTAGGTCATGGGGGTGGCGCCCCAAGTTTGGGATGAATGCCTTTATAAAGGCTGTCTCCGCCCCCCCGCCATGTGTACATGTGTGTACACTCCCAGGAAGGCCATGTGAGGACAATGAGTACTCATCAAGAGCCAGGTAACCAGGCACTCGGATCTCAGGCTCCCAGACTGCAGATGGAGAAACAGCTAGCTGGGGTTTAAGCCCCGAGGTCTGTGGTGTTTGTTGCAGCAGCCCTGCATGAGCCAGACTGGGGTCCGCATTAGCGTTTGCCCTGCCAGGTCCTCTTACTCCACTCGGTTGGTCGCCAGCCTGGCCAACTCCAGTCTCCTGGGCCTGGGCCTGTTGAGAAGGCCTCGTGCCACTGGGTCTGCTACCAGCAACCCGTTCTGGGTCAGCAGTGGGGAGCCCAAGCCTTGTTTACCACGGGAGGGTCCCTTGTGACCCACTGGAGGGGAGCAGCATCCAAGGGACAGAAGGTCCCATGGGGGCACGGCTGGTGTGGGCTCCCCACTGCATCTGGTCCATGTAAGCAGAACCACCCTGCAGAGCTCCCAGCACTGCCCTACGTTGCTACCTTCAGTAACTCTACTTCGCTCTAATTAGTACAGATAAGGGACTGCTAACAGGTGACAGATATATTTTCTTTTGACGGTGAGAAATGCACCAGTGTTGAGAGTCTGTCTTGCTTGCTTGGAAAGAAAGCAAAATAAATAAACCCAGGAAAGTAACCCAGAGAGTACATTATGGCTAAAACTAACATAAACTATAAGGCATTAAGTTGGGAATAATTTCTACCACTTCGAAGTATAAGAATATAATTTTGAAAGACAAAAACAGAACAAAACATATGCATATATATAGATATACTGTAACCCACAATATCTAATTTGTACCAATCTATTATGGAGGAGAAAAAGAGCAACAAGTGGAAATTTATCCCCAAATCTGGCAAAAAGCCACCCCTCAAGTCAGATTTGGGAAAAGAGACTGTAAACAGTGTGGTGGTGTTTGGTTTTACTTTGCAGATGATCTGCAGATATCTGACTTTGATTGTAGTCTAGCTTTTTAGATTTTTATCACAGAAACATATTTCAAAGAGCCTTACTGTACAGATGACGGTAGAGAAGCTTATAAAAACAAACTCTTGGGCTTCTTGAAGCCTAGGAAAAATCAAAACGAAAACATTGGCCAAGCCCTGGATTCCTGAATCTGGGGCTTGTGTTTTCCCTCAGGCATCTTCGTGTCCTGCAGGCAGGATGCTGAGAACAAGGGCAAAGTTTGGATTGTGAACTACTGTGAATGTGAGGGAAGAGTCCAGTCAGCACCCAGCCCCTGAATGTTCTGGAAAGGGCCCTCTGGCCTCTGACACCACGAGGTGCAGGTTGCTCACAGACGGGCATAGGGGCCCCTGAGGCTTGAGCCTGGGCAGCATCCAAAGCACCTGCAGGAGAACAGCGGGTGCTGTGCTGGGTGGGGAAGCCACCGCTTCAGGCCAGGAGACCCGGCAGCTGGGCGGGGCCACAGTGCAGCCAGCTGGCTCTAGGCTGACAGGTCCTCCCTTGGGTGGTCCCTGACCACCTTAGTCAGCACTGGGACCACCTTGTGGGTGCCAAGCACTGTGCAAGGGAGGACGGGATGACAAGACCAGGCCTTGCTAAACTCAGGGGCCATTTGAGGCCCTTCCTGACACCCCAGCCCTGCGTATCCCCCACTTCTCCCTTCCCTGGAGCTCTGTAAGCTCTAGGGAGTGCAACACATTCTGGGCTCCTGCAGGAAGATGCTCCGTTCTGGCCTCTGCGAAGTCACCTGTACAGGTGAGGCTGCCCTTGCTGGGAGGAGACCGCGACAAGGCAGAAGGTGAGGGCAGCACGGAAGGCCCACAGGCAGCGTGGGGAGCAGCGTCCCGGACACCTCTGGGCTGTAACCTTACCCTCTCTACGCCTCAGTCTCCTGTCTTGTGGAGGGGACCTACTGCTCCCTGCCCTGTTCATGAGCTCACATATGCGAAAGCACAGATGTACAAGCTGTTCTAGAAACTGTAGATGTTATGAATCACCAAATGCTAAAAGGCCATGTACCCAAAGGTTCTCAGTGCTGTTAGAGAAAGGGCAGAGTTAGGCTCAGCCGTTCCTCAGGGACAACATGTGTCACCTCACCGTGAGGCAGCCCCCCAAGAGCAGGAAGGTAGCCCGTCATCCAGGGATGCCACACCCACTTCCTGTCAGCACTGCAGGGCCACGGCTGCCACTTCCTGTGCGGTCAGGTGGCTGGAGCTCTCCCCACTCTGCGTCAGGTCCCGGGGCCTGTGCTCCCTGACAGAGAGCACCACTCCCATGCTTCAGTGGGAACTGGCTCAGCCGGAGCTTAGTGGTTTTACTGGAGGGGAACCTAGAGGAAATAATTCAGGGAGATAATAAAGGGGGTTGTTTTCTGTCTCGAAATGAGGCCCATGGGTCTTTGCAGATGAAACTATTCTCTCAGAGTCAGAAATGAATGCAGGAAAAGAGCCTCAGCCACTAGCTCAGCTGGGTGATTGGCCGTGGGCAGACTTCCTCTGAGTGTGGGGAGCTTCAGTCCCGAGGCGGTCGGCAGGACCCCTTCCCTGCCGCTGGGATCCGGTGGCCCGCCCTGCCTCCCAGTCGGCATTCTCTCTCCAGCCCCGGGTATCCAGCCTATTGGTCACCACTGGAGCTAAAATCTGAAGTTCACTTCCACCAGGCTAGAAGGTAAAGACCATGCAGCACCCTCCTCCTGATGAACCATTTCTGTTCTGATGAATACTTCCACCCCGAGAGGCAACTCGTGTCCAGATTCAGCCTCCAGAGCACAGGAATCTCCATTCAGGAAAGGAAGATTCACTTGATACCTAGAAAAGGAAAAGAAGAGAATGATGAAACTTGAGTAAACTCTAATCCAAGCCCAGTGAATACTGAATGAATACATAAAGTCATGAATGAATGAATGAATAAATGAAACTGAAAAACTGGAGCCATCGCTAGACATTGCTGAGGGATCCAGGCCAATGCTCTCATTTTCTAGAAGACCTAAAGCTTGGGTGTGATCTGCACAAGTCAAGTCACAACCAGGGACCCAGACGAATGCCAAGTCCCCTTCTGCGGTGTCCTCTGTGAGTTCCAGCCAAGCTCACCAGCTGGGGTCCAGGCCAGGGCCCGATGGGCCAGAACCAGGGTCCCTCCCTGTTCTCCGCTGCTCCCTTCTGTAAGCCAAGGCCCAGGCTTGCTTTGACGCTGCAAGAGCGGCTTCTGTCGCTCCCACGGCTCCTTCGAGGGGAGCACAGTAATATCTGTGTGGAAAAGAGGCCCCCCAGCTTGGTTCTCACGGGCCCACCTCCTGGTCTCTGGCCGTCGTCCTATCTCTGATCACTATCCAGTAAACATTAAAGAGTCTGCTGTATACCATCTCAGAGTAAGTGACACCAGCAAAGGGCTCCATCTTTCACCCTGCCTTTGAAATGAATCCTCCCTCCGGTCGCTGCTCTGTCCCCTGAGAGGAATGTGGGGTGGGGTGGGTGGGAGCTTTCTCTTCCACATCCAAACACAGGGAGTGCACGCCCTCTGCTTCGGGGTGGGAGGGTGAGGGCTGGACCCTCTGGAAGACTGAAGCGACCCTGACTTACAGAGCATGTTCATCTGCACGGGTACATCTTTTCAGCCCACGGAAGATTGTGCCAGAGGGAGGGAAGGGCCCAAAGAGCCAGCTGCGGGTGTGGGCAGAGCTCTCTCCAGCAGAGGAGACGAGAGTGGCATTTCAGCCTGGGCCATCTCCCGAATCCTGGTGCCCCTCTGCTGTCCCTGACTGCTGAAGTGCCATGTGGGTGGTGGCTCAGACTGATCATTCCCAGCTACGGAACAGGACAGGGGCGCCCTCAGCTGCTGTGGATGGTGCTGGGTGCAGCTCTGGGGAAGCCATGCCCTCTGCATGGTGGGCCATTCTGAGCAGCGCCCCGGGGAGCCTGGGAGCCCCGCCCCTTGCACTCAGAGCCCATTCACACAGAGAAGCACCTTCCGTGACTGCACTGGGCAACGAACACAGTTTCCTCTTGGTTTTTTGGAAGCATGTCGAGGCCGAGGGGGGTGTGGGGAAAGGCGTAGAGTCTGAAGGGCACCCATGGGAGACACAGGATGCTCTGCCCAAGGGCACAGGAGCCCTGCTGTAACCGGATGGCTGTGATGCCCAATTAGGTGTCACCAAGAGGCTTAGAATGGGGCTCAGGATGTTTCTGCATCTCTCCACGCTCAGGTTGCAGCCCCAAGACAAGTGTTTTCTTGTCCTACAAGGCAAATTTTCACATGTGAAATGGGTACAAAATGAGTTGATTATAAGCTGTTGGCTGACGACGTCACGGTCACTGTGAGGAAGCAGCTCCATGCGTGGCATAGTCCAGGGCACAGGGTGCCTGCCTCAGGAGCCGCTGTTGTCTTTAATTTCTGCTGCTGGTTGTCAGCCCTGCCTGGCATTTCCTTTTCTGCCCTTCAAACTTGTTGATCTTTATCTAGGCTTTCATGAAATTCAAAATGTGCTCAGTGTTTAGCCCGCACCCCAACACATTTACACACACGCACACACATGCACACACACACACGCACACACCATTGTGATAAACACATGTATTATTTTTAGGTTGCAAAATAGAAATAAGTTTACAAAGACATCTTTGTTGTTAAAATTCTTGTTGCAAGTAAATAATGCTGTAGCCAGATGCTGAAACTCTAGCCCCAGACCACTCTCTCCCACCATCTCTGCGACTTTCTTCTCATTGACGTGGCTCCATGTGATTTAAAAGTAATAATGTGGCGCTCCCAGGGGCTGAGGCGGGAGGAGCGAAGTTCCAGCCAGCCAGGGGAATCTAGTGACTTAGCAAGGCCTTGTCTCATCCTAAAACATGAAAAAGGGCCAGGGGTGTAGCTCAGTGTTCAATCCCTTCTACTGCAAAAATAAATAATAAATAAATAAATAAATAATTATAATCACGTGAAAGGTCTAGGGGACATGGCTTTCCCAGTATAGCTGAGGCCTTGGGAGATGTAAACACACTGAAGTGAATTCAAGACGTGGCTGGAAGGATGCAGAGTCTAGGGAGGACGCAAAAGAGCAGCACTGGGTCGCATGGCAAAGTCGGGGGTACTTCTGTTGGACTCGTCTGTGTTTCCGCAGGACTCGGAAGCCAGGCCAGGAGGCCCTCGCTGAGGGAAACTGGACCTCACCTCTAATCTGCAAGTGTTTCTAGCAATAGTTGTTCCCAGAAGGAATGGGCTGCTTCGGAAGGGGTGAGCTCCCCATCCATGAGAGCATCAAGTAGAGGCTGGATGACCTCCTGTCTGCAGGTCAGAAAGGAACCTGGCCCGGGGGGAGAGGCTGGGGGGGAGCAGACGGGAGGAAGGTGAAGCGCACAGTGGGCCAGCGGCCCAGCGCAGGGCAGGGGGAGCGCCTTCCGCTCTGCTGTGCACCAGCTTCCGGAGCCCGACTGCGCCTCCGCCCGGTCTCTGACTCCAGTCCCTCTGCTCACTTCCTGACCAGGCCTCCGAAGCCCTGCCGGTGCAGAGCTCTCGGGCTCCTCCGAGCCCAGCCGAGCCTCCGTGGGGCCGGGGCCTGGTGGAGCCGCACACCGAAGCCTTCCCTGCGCTCGCTGGGGTCCTCACTGGACCCCCGGTGGTGAGAGGCTCAGAGCCAGCCTGCTGGGCCCGGGTTTCTCGCTGAGTTTCTAAGCCTCTCCCCACCTGTGAACCGCGAACTGTGCGCTCCCCGCACTCCTTGGCACCAGGACCAGGTCTGCGACACTGAGGACAGCGAGGTGGACAGGGCCTCACCAGTGTGCGGGCACCGCGGTCACGCGGGGCAAGAGGCCACGCCGAGCCCCCAAGTTGCTCCGTGGGTCCTGCCCTTGGGAAGCCCCGACTCCGGCGAGAAGCCCGGCTCGCTCGGGACCTGTGCCCTGAGCGCCGACCTCGCGCTGAGGTTCCCGGGGTTAAGCGCCCACCTCTGAGCAGGAGGACGATTGCGGCAGAAGACCCTTGCCAGACAGGAGCAAGTCTGGGCTGACAGGACACAGGGCGCCGTGCAGCTAAGCAAGGGCGCCGCACCCAGGCGGGCGGGAACCGGAAAGACGGGTGGGAAGACTTCCGGGATGCCGGGCTGAGCCACGGGGAAAGGTTCTCGGCTGACTCAGCGTCTCTCCCACCAGCTACAGTATTTTGGAGGTGAAGGAGGGGCAAGGGGAAAAAGAAGCATATGGAAATATTGGGCATGTCAAGGCCCCATGCGTGCTTTCCTGATGGGAAATTTGGTATCTAACTTCCGTTAATGTGTAGCCACTCTGATGTATCGTATTTAGTTAGTTAGTTAGCTGTCTTTGTGGCTCTGGGAGTTGAACTCAGGGCCTTCACGGTGAGCTACATTCCCAGCTCTTTTTTAAAACTTTGTGTATTTTGAGACAGTCTCACTAAGTAGCTGAACTGCCCGGGCTGGACTCGGACTTGCCACCCTCCTGCTTCAGCCTCCCAGAGGACTGGGATTGCAGGCATGCACCGCCACACCTAGCTTTCTTTTTCCTTTCAGAACAGCAGCGTGGACTCTCCACTCCGGGGTTGCTTTGGGAGCTCCAGGCCCTCACTTGGGCATGTGGGGGCCCCGGGCAGGGAGCATTCAACAGGGACATGGCACTGTGGCTTGGGGCTGGCGGCCAGCGGGGCAGTGTGGCAGTGGACACTGCCCATGTAGAGCAGGTGTCATTTGGCATGGCTTGGAGGAAAACGATTCTATCTTTACCTACGAGAACTAGAAATGATGGTATCTGTGCGGGTTTCAAATTCCACCTTTATTCATCAGCCTCAATTACTAACAGATTTTCTTATCATTTTTGAGCATTGTTAGACGGCAGCAATCATCTTTCTAGTATACATTTGGGTTCACTCAGTAAATTTTTAAAGAAGAAAATAAAGATAACCATATCATCACCAAGGATAACCAATCAGCCATCTTCGTGTTGGGCTCTCTCAGCTCTGATCAAGCCAGTACCCGAGTCAGGGTGCAGACATGCTCCAGGGAGCCCACACAGCCTGCTGAGGACTTGCTTCCAGGGGCCAGATGTCTTCACAGGGCTCCTTCAGGATCCAGGACCAGAAGTTTCCCTACCCGGAGGCCCTGCCTCGTGTGAAGGCGCCTAGCCTGGTTTGCTCAGGAGTGAGTGCACGCAGCCGAGGCTGTCCTGGGTCAGTCACCCCAACAGTGACCACATCCCACATCGTGAGCATCTGGCCACATCCCACATCATGAGCACCAGTGAGCCCAGCCTGGCCCAGGCCACTGAGCAGCTCTCTGATGGGCTAAACCGTGGTTATTGTTTGACACCCTTAAATCTTGAGGCTCTCAGTTATGCAGTAAATGCTAATGGACACACCCTCTTGTACAGGTGTGTGGAGCAGTTTAAAAGAACTCATATGTTTAAAATATTTGTCACTACTACTCGAACTCCATAAACTCTAGATAAATGTTTATTTCCATCATCACTGTCATTATTACAGTTGTAAGAAATACAGCTCCATGTTCTGTTTGGAAAGAACAAAAGGCAGAGTCTCCGATGTTGGCTTGAGTAGGATATTTTGACTGGTCTTTCCGCTTAAATAGAACGATGAGCAAATGAGCAGATTTAGCTGTCCTGATCCTTTTGCTGTAGGACTGGCAGTGCCAGCATGGCTAGGGTGTTACAGCTAAGCACAAGTGGCCTTGCTGACTGTCAAGACTTTAACCACGTGAGAACTGACTCTTTTGCCAGGAAACTTCAAATTCTTCCCAGTCCTTGAAATTCAGCATCATTTTGACTTGCTGAGGCCTCCGTTTGGATGAGGACTGTGTTGAGGCCAGACATGTCGTAAGCATGTCACTGTAGAAGCTCAAAATCAGCCCAGTCACCTAGGATGAGGTTGAATGTAACTTTTATTTATTTTGACGAGTGCACATTCCTTACACAGAACCAGAGGATTCTTTTTGGTGCATTCATAGCGTGCATGTAACAAACTGACCACCCCCACCATTACCCACCTCTCTCTCTCTCCTTCCCTCCCCTAGCTGTCTCTTCTCAAATAGTCCCCCATTCTCCTTCCATATCATCTCTCTCTCTCTTTTTAGGTTGACTATAACTTCAGAATTGAAAAATAGTTCTTGCTCTTTCCTGTAAGAACAAGTATTTAATATATATTTATATTTTAGTATAATTATTCATAACATTAGATTATAACAATTACTGTTTCTGTGAACATAACTTTCCTTCAGCTTGTTAGAAGTGATTTTATATGATTACCTGTGTAGTAGAAAACTTAGAGAATAACAAACTTGCTTAACAAATTATACATCTGAGGCTGCTTTTCCAGGAGTTCTGGACTCTAGAGACAGCCTCTCTCCTTGTTGTTAGAAAATACATGTGATTGCCAAGGGCCTCTAGAATACATCCCATTTGCCAAGTCTTTCACTATAATTTCTCTCTATTATCACCTATTAGTTAGAGCAACCTTCACTTTATAAATAACACCTTGCAATTGTCTCATGGCATTTGGTTTACAAAACACTTGCGTACACTGCCTAACTGTCATCCTACCCCACACTATCTATTGGCCAGACACACACGACTGTTTCTAGTTTACAAGGCAAGCAGACAGTGGGACTGGCCCACTTGTGGTTACCTGCTTTGTAAAGGCACTGCCAGTTTCAGGCCTAGATTCTCTGATCCTGGAACTGGACTCTACTCACGGAGCATGATGTCTCTCCCGCCTGCCACAGCGTGGTGAGAGGATACCTGGCTTTACAACATCAGACACAGCGGAGCTGACCCTGAGTCCTGGCTCTGCCATACATAAATGACGTAAATTTGCACAAGCTACTTAGACTCCAAATCTCATCGTGTTTTACATACAGAAGAGATTGGATAATATTACCGTACCTTGTAAAATTTTAATTTTAAGATTAAATAAGTAATCTATCTAAAGTGCTTAGCATTAGAAGCATTTACAAATGCACATTGCCTTTGCTGTGCCAGCCTCCTTAGTGCTGTCTTTAGCGGGTAGAAGGGGGAGGTGACGAGTCCTCGGAGATCCAGCGTCTGAGGTTCTTCTTGGAGCTCTTGTAGGGTGTCGGTTTCCCCGTCCTCTTGATCTGCTGCCTGGGTCACTCAGCAACCCCCCGAAAGTGACGTGAATGAAGGGGAGACATTAGCACGGGTGGCGTTGCCTTTGTCTTGTGGCTGGATTTGCAGGTGTGCAGGAAAATAAAAAATGATCCAGAGTTTTGCTCTCTTACATGAAAGATTGCATCGTGCCTGGCACATATTTGTGACTGAGGGGACGTAAGAGTGAGCACAATCCATGCTTAGCCTCCCTCCGAAGGATGCTTAGTTTGATAACAGTTTGGCGTACTGCAACCAAAACAGCATACCAGGAGGGGGCATTTTCCACTGATAATTTTTATGTAGATTCAAAGCAACAAGGCAGGACTGTGTTTGCTTGTTTCTTAGTGGCCTCCCCCTGGCCCCTCTCCTCCTACACTTATAGAGAACTTGACTGGTGCTGGCTATTCTCATCTTCAAAAGCTCCCAGTTGCTTTGAGACTTTTCAGCTGTAACTGCTTGTGAGTCCCACACACATCACCTCCAAGGCTCATCTTATTCAGTGATTTAGCCACTGCCAGCTCACACTAAAGAACAACTTCCTGTTTCAGGCATTGTCTTCTAATGGTTAATTTTATGTGACCGCTTGTTCAGGACAGAGGATTCCCACCAATTTCATCAGTATTGTTGGGGTGTCTGTAAGCAGGTTTCTGGGTGCGACAAACATTTGACTCACAGACTCAACAAAGCACCTCCTGCAGAATGTGGGTGGACTTTAGCCAATCACTCGAAGGCCCGAAGGCTGGTCCCTGGAATAGGAAGGACTCTTTTCTGACTCCTTGAACGAGGGCCTTGATTTTTGTCTTGCCTTTGGACATGACCCTAAATACCGGCTCCTCCTGGGTCTCGAGGTGCTGGCATTTGGACTGCAATGATGTCATTAGACTTCCTGGTCCTCTGGCCTTTGAACTTGGACCACAACTATACCAACAACTGTGCTGCATTTCCAGCCTGTCAGCTGCAGGCCCTGGAGCTTAGCCTCCGTAACCGTCTAAGCCAGTTCCCGGTGGTAGATTTCTTTGTGCCTGTGTCTGTCTGGCCTGCAGATGAATGGGTAGGCACTTCTCAGCTGCCACAGTTGGGTGGAGCAGCTCCCCAATCCCCCTCTCGCCTGGGCAGACGCACACGCCCCTGGTTGTGTCTGGAGAAGCCCGCCGAGGGTCTCAGCCTTCCCCTCCTCGACTTAGTTAGCTTAGTCTTCCTGCTGTCCTAACCCTCCACAGTTTTCTGGCTTGTGCCTCACCACGTCGACCTCTGTTCTCAACTATCCTGGGGACTTTTGAAGTCAAGAATAATAAACTCAATGACCAGACTATTTCTTTGCCTGCCCTAATTCCCAACAGTTCTCTTTGAGTAGCATATTTGAACTAATACTTCAATTTCTGTCCCATTTCATTATTCTCTTTCCAAAAAATATACTGTAGATTTCTCCATCCAAAGAGGAAACTGTGCATTTCTAGCTTACGTCTTGTTAGCCACAAACGTTTCTAGACTCCATGTGCAATATTTTGACTAGTGTTTCTGAGGAATAAAAAATGTAGAAGTAAATCAAAGAAATACAGACTGAATTGAAAATTACATGGGTTAATAAACGTTTCTGCACAACATTAAGCATACATATGTGTGTTTAGGTACAGTATATGTCAGCTGTATCATACATGCATGCTCATGTGTATCTTTACATAGGTGTCTACCTAGGCAGCTGGCAGTTTCTCACTGATGCTTGGAGACTCACAGCTGTAGCTTTTGGAGCTTGAGGAAGTGCCCATGTCCATCCAGTGTTCAGCCTTGCCGAGAGCTTCTGTCCCGGCTGCCATTGCAGAGTCGCTGGGAGTCTCAGCTGCTGTGTGCTCCCTGCTTCGCTTCCAGGGCCCAAGTCTCTGCAGTGAAATTTGTCTGGGAAGCCCTCCCGAGCCTCCAATCCCAGCTTCTCCTGGACATTCATGGCGCTTCCCAGGGGTGCAGAGAAAGGCCTGAGCTCAGTAAGGAACGTACAGGGCAGGAACGGTGGCTGCTCAGCCTCGTTTGTCATGGAAGCTGCTTTTGGTGGTGCCAACTCCAGAGTCAGAGAAAGCGAGTGTCAGCGGGGAGCAAGTGGAAGGAGCCCGCCTCTCCTTCCCAGCAGGCCCTGACTGAGAAGTCTCCCCCAAGTCCATATCCTTCTGCTCCAGCGTTGACTTAGTCTAATTCCCCGAAGGCAGAAATCGTTTCTGAGGTTTCAGTTGAGTGACCTTTCTCTGCCTTCTTGCTGTGTCTGTACACACGTCAGGCCTAGTGATTGGCAGTCAGGCCACTGAATTAAATTAAGTGAATTGAAGCTCTGAATTGTTCGAGATCTATAGGGAGAGGAAAATGACATCCAACTGGAAATTTTCCTCTTAAAACTTCCTAGATCCAGGCTACTTTTTTTTTTTTTTAACAATAAAGTTGGTTAAAAGAAAATAAAAAAGAACTCTATTGAAGATCAAATCCCTGGTCTCCTGCCTTTTCAGAGGATTGCTGCCTTCTCAGAAATGAATTTAATCTCTGGCAATAATAACTGAAGTTTTCTTTGGAGAATTTATATTTTTTATCAAAAGTCTTAAGCTTTTTAACATTCTTACATTTATAACCTGAGAAATAAATTTGTCTCCCTACCTTTGGTCATTTATTTGCATCACCTATATATATATATATATGTACTTTTTGGTATTGAGGATCGAACTCGGGACCTTGTGCTTTCGAGGCAGGCGCCGGAACCACTGAGCTAAATACCCGGCTCTCCATCACCAATATTAAAGGGCAATTCTGTGTCTGAAATCGTGTGTTCATTGGCTTAGGACTGAGGCCACAATGACAGAGAAGGCATTTTACCAAAGGGTCTTAGATAAATGTACCACTAGGCTCACCTTACCTGCAGTTGTTAATTTTAAGCTCCAAATGGACAGCAGGATGCGTTAAAGTAATGGCATGTTTATATTAGAGCAGTCACCTGTTTTGGTTAATCATTAGCACCTTTGGTGTCAAATACTCTACAGATAATTTACAGGAAAAGAAGAAAACATAAATACAAGTTGGGTATGGTGATGCATGCCTGTAACCCCAAACTCAGAGGGTGCAACAGGAAGACTGCAAGTTCAAAGCCAGCCTGGAACACAGATCTTTATTTGTCTGCAGAAAAGGAAATGGACCTCCACAATGGAGAAACCTTTTGAAAAAGTGATTAAATGCAAGTCTAATAATGGATCACATGTCACATACTTTCTAATTTGATAACACTTGGGAGAGTTCAATAGCCTTCATTTAGTATTCTACCCCTGCATAAAAAGTATGCATATATATTCTAATCAAGAGGAACAAGTCAAGGATGTCCATATTGGATGTCATTCCACAGACCCACTGGCTTAGATTCTTCAAAATTGCAATATCATGAAAGAAAAAAAGGGGATTTTCAGGATTGAAGGATTATAAACACAGCACATAAATGCAATCTGTGCCCTTGGTTGGCTCCTGGACTAGAGTACAGGAAAAGCTGTACAGTATAAGGTGTCGATTAGATAATACTATTGATCCAATATTAACTGTTTTGAGCTAGTAATAATACAGTGACCATGTAGGAGAATGTCCTTATTCTCAGGAGGTACAAGATGAAGTATTTAGAAGTGAATTACCAGAACATCTGCCGTTTTCTTTCAAATGGTTAACTAAATATGCTAAAACGTTTTTCTAATGCAGTAGAGGGCGTTCAGCCCAATCAGGGCCCCCAAACGCATCCACAAGGTTTAGCACTGGCCTGGCCTTTAGAAGAGTTCTCTGGTGGTTAGCACCACCTAGACAGAGAAGGGCCGTACCTCCCTAACGCACAGGCTTTTGCTTCGAGACGCTCTATACAATAGGCCTGCCTTCAGTCGTGATCTTTCACACACTGGGTCTTGCAATAGAAGACAATATTACCCTATTTCACTCTAATGACTCTGGAGCCAGACTGGCTGAATTCTAATCCAAGCTGTTAGCTTCTTAGCTGTGTGGATGTGGCAAGTCACTTCCCTAATCTCTTCTGATCTCAGTATCCACATTCGTAAAAAGGGTACAGCAGTAATAACTATCTCATAGGGTTATTTATGAGGAATAAAGGGAAAAGAAACAAAGTCTTGGCAGGCTGCCTTGTGGACAATAAGCACTCCATAAATAGCTGTCATTATTAATATTATTATTACTATGCATGCTGCTCAGGTCTCACTAAGAACAACTACAATAGTAAAAGCAAACAGCAAATGTACATTCAGCACTTACTATGTGCTGCTCACGGCTTTTATGCTATGAACAACAGCTAAACACCCCTGCCCTGATGGAGTGTATGTTGCCACCAATGCCTGCCATGAACCAAGATTATTTAAAACCCCTTACAGATAATAACTTGCTTAACCCTTAAAACAACTCTGTTGCAGGAGCCTCCCCCCAAACATTCAGCCTGATGCCTTAGCTTGCTGGATTTTCTGGGGCTTCCAAAAATGATTGTGTTACATTGCTGTATGTGTGGAGGCGCGGGGAGTGGGCTTGGCTTTTGCCACTCTGAAAAAGTGTTTCACAGACAAAATTCTTTTCTGTTTGTGCCAGTAGTAAAGGTCCAGTGGTAGTAATTGGTGAAGTGTACACATCGTTTCCAGGTAAACGACATTCTCTGGGACTGGTGGAGGCAGAAGAGAACAAAGAGAAGGTGAGCAAAGAATCTGAGTAAAGACAGTCTCCCTTTCTTATAGACAGATTTTTTAGGAAGTTTGGTTCCTACAGCTCAGAAGTTCTGCAGGGCTTCCCTCTTCTAGCCAGTGTCACACAGAGTTATGTTCATAGGAGAAGACAAAGGGAAGGGTGCTTGGAGGAGTCTGATGCCCTGGGCTGCCCTCTGGATTCTGACTGGCTTCCCTCACCTGTGCTCTGGCTCTGTTTGCAAAGCTGAGGGGAGTATTCCAGCTCCCCACTGGTGAGTCTCTCCCGATCGCCTTGTGGGCCGGCAGTGCTGCGGCCTTTGGGAGTCGCAGGGGAGCCTGTGAACTTAGGAGCAGGCTGTTGTCACCTCCCGCTTTCGACTCCAGACCCAAATTGTGCCCTTGTTGATGATTCTCGATGTGTCATTTAATGCTGTGCAGATGCTTTCTATATCCGTCCTAAGTCATTTTTACCCCCACAAAACCTCAAGACACCTTTCCAAATACACTTATTTTTGTTTTGTAAACCTCTGAGTATTTCAAGAGAAATGTTATCCACATGTCCAAGAAGTCCCATGATCTTTCTCTTCTTTCCACTGGGGAAAGGGTGGCCACAGCCTGCCCTGACTTCAAGTCTGGCTGGGAAGTCAAAGCCACAGGCTTTCGGCTTTGCTGATCCTGTCTTCATCTTCCTAATCAGAGGCCAGGCCGAGGGGCAAGTTGAGGCAAAACCATTTTCATAGCAGGGCGGACAAAATAAAATTTACCCAAGTAAATGAGCCACCCTAAGATTTACATTCTATTGACAATGTGTTCTTAAGTACTTAAAGCATCTTTATTCTCTAACCCCCAACTCTACTGCTAAGAAATTGTCTTAGGGCAATGGACAGAGATATATAGACAGATGAATGAACATTATCATTTCACTCACCACGAGAAACTCTGAAAATGCATTTGAACCTAAGATATCAGACAAGACAATAGTATGTCCAAAGCATAAAATACCATGTGGCTGTTAATGACTGTTTAAAAAAAGAATATTTAGTGACATAAAAATATTATGACAAAGAACAATATATAAGTTGCAAAGTTAATAATAAAAAAGTGGCAAAGGAGTTATTTAAAATTAAGAGGAGTGAATAAACGGATGCAATGTTTATGGCAGTTATCCCATTGCAAGCTACTGGGTGTGGCAGAGTGTTTGTTCCAGAGAGGTGGGGTTTTCCTATGTCCAGAGCCCATAACCAGCCCTTGTTTGAAAGCCCAAGGCCCTTGGAAGAGAGAGAATGAAGGTGACAGACTTTGAAGAGGAGAGGATGTGGACCGCCAGAGGGACAGAAGGTTGTGCGTTTCCATGCGGAGCTGAAGCACATGCAGCCTCTTGCTGATATGCAGCACCCAGGGGGAGCAGGCAACGACCTTGGAGCAATAGCATCTCGGTGGCTCCCGCTGCCCCTGTCCGCCGCCGTAGCTCCATCATTCCCAGGTCACGGAGTCCTCCGGACCCACCTTCCTCGGCCCCGTACGCCTCTTCACCTGCTGTGCTTCCCCATTGCTAAGTTTGCCAAGTGCTCAACTCCTGTCCTTCTCACCCGGCCCCCATCTGTGTGCCCCACGACAGCAGGTCAGCCCGCCCCTCCCATGTCACGACGCCACCACAGCCTCCCTGTTCCACTCAGGGGACAACTTCCTCTCCTCAGGGTCCCCAGCTCCCGCCTGGCTGAGGTTCAGCCACTCAGCCCTTGAAAATGTGGACGCTTTGGTTCTGGGGCGAGCCGCCCTCTGGTCCTTCTTCTGGCTCACAGGCCAGTCCTCAGGAAATTGAAGAATCATGCTTCCAGCTTCGTCTCGAGTAGGCTTCTCTACGTCCTGTCCGATGAGTCCACCTCCTTTTCTGGCTCCTCCTTACCAAGTTCTGAATATCGATGTGCTAAGGATTCGGCTGGCTTTCTCTATTCTCCTCCTTCCTTTTCTCCCTAGGGAATGCCATCTGTTTTCAGAACTTGAAATACGTTTGTCATTCAAGATCATTTTCTAACTCTGTGGGACAGGGCAGTCCGGCCTCTGGGCCCCTGCCCCGTGTTGCACAGCACACCAACAGGCACCCCGACACCAAGAAGTGTGCAACTTTGAGAATATTCTATCTACAGTCACCCAGTATCATTGCTTTTAGGGTTGGCTTTTTCATTCAGTGCCTATTTGTACCCCATCCTTCCAACACTCTCTGTGAACACAGTCTGCAGTAAGACATAGGGTGGGGGTGGGGAATGGCTCCTCCAAGGGGCAAGAAGAAGAGTATGCGTGTGTGAGTGTGTGTGTGTGTGTGTGTGTGTGTGTATGTCTATGTTTTAGCAATTTGGTCTACTAAACTTGGGAAATTAGCGAAAGAGTCAATATTGTGTTAGAAATGAAATTTCATTATGAAAGAGGTGTAATTATTTGGCATCTCTCAACTCCATGCGAAGGTATTCTTGGGCACATTTTACAAAGCCATTCTTTCTCTCTCTGTCTGTGTCTGCCATCTCCACCTTCCCTCTTCACCCAAGCCACCGTCCTCTCCCCCATGACCACTCTCTCGAGCCTTTTAACTGGTGACCTGGCTTCCCTTTCCAGCCTGCATGCCCAGCACAGCTCATGGCTCCTCCCTCTGAATATATCTCTTACAAGGCTTCCTCAATCTGATCCTCCTCCACCATGGGCCCTCCCAAGTCAGCATGTTTTATTGAGTATTGTCATTATGAAGACAAATAATAGCATTTATATGATTCGTTCATGATCTGCCATTATGTATTGGTTCACGCCTCCTCCTCCTCCCTCTGTAGAATCACCTTAGTGGCAGCAAGATCTTCCTGTCTGCAGCAGCGGGGACACTTCATAGTCTATGGTCTCAGCCGATATTTATCGACTGAATAAATGAGTGACTCAATGAACATTCACATGACTGAAAAGCTGCCTGTTGTGTCTTGTGTCTAGATGTCCCCTGGAAGCCTCATGTGAATGAGGTGGGGCTTTTTCAGAGGTGTCTGGATCCACAGTGTGTGACGCTGGGACTGATTCACGGTGCAATGCTAGGCTAAAGGGCACTAGGATTAAGGGTGTGAGTGCTGCCCGCCCTAAGTAGTCTGGATGGGATAAAAGGGGCAGAAAGACACTGTTAAGGACCCTTGTTGCTTTTGCTAATTTCCGCCTACCATGAACTGTTGCCCCTCTGCCCTGTGCCGCCCTGCCTTGGAGCCATCTGATTATGAACTGAAAGCTGTATGAACTGTGAGCTAAATAAACCTTTCCCGGCTTTAACTTTGGGTGTCTGGAATTTTGTCTCAGCAGTGAGAAAAGTAACTAAGACACTGCCCCCAAATGGAGTAAGCAGGACATCTGTGCTAATGGCACTACACAACTTTTAATAGAATCCAGGAAAAAGTGAAAACTGCCACAGCATTTGGGGATATGTAAACTGGCAGGATGTCAGAGATGACTTATAATTCACCCAACACACTGAATTCAAAACCTAAGTGCTGTGGAAAATGCTACTAGACCTGGCACAGCCACAGTGGTTAGGATGCTGGCTTCGCCCTGAACTTCCTGGAGAAGAAAGACCTCACTCCTTCCTCTCTCCATATTTCCTTATTTGATTTCTTTGTTTGTTTATAGGGTAATCAGCCCCTTCCACACTCCGAACCACATGCCAGAGTGAAGCACATGGCCAAGAGAGGTGTGCTCTATGCCAGGGCAATGGGAGAACTTCTCCGGCCCAAGTCCACTTGAGGCAAAGTTCACCTGAGGGGCAGCACTCTGCTGGCTCTAACACCCATGGGTGAGGCCACCAGCTCAGGTGGATGAGTGCTTCCTGCTTCAGCAAGAGACTTCTATGCTGATCCACTGATGGAGGTGGGAGCCACAGTGTTGACATTTGGCATTTAGGACGAAAAAGCAAAGTGAATTCATGTTTTGTTGGACAGAAAGATTTGTCCCAATAAAAGAAAAGCTTCCTCCTTCAAAGAAAAGAATTAAAATAAGATTTCCCCCAATTGAGGAAATAACACCCCTTTTCCATTTCTATAGCATCCTGGTAAAACCAGGCTGGGGTTTGGTGTTGGTGAAATGCTTGGACACCGAGATAATCCATCTGATTTCTGAAGGATAAAGCTCCTCAAAGATTCTCTTTGCACTTCAGAGCCGGGGAAGTCTCACAGGAAAGGAATCCTTGTTCCCAGTGATCAAAGTCCACCTGTAACCATATTAGCCATCAAGGTTGTCAGGCGTACAAGACCAGGGAAGTGACCACCAGGCATGGAAAATGTATGACTTTCTTTGCTCTGTGTGCTCATTTACTCACCTATCAAATACTGACTATCCCTAAGAAGAAGATGACAGTACATGAACCAGGGACAATGGCTGATTCCATAATGACAGAGATGTAGGTCCTTTCTCCAAGAAACTTACGATCCAAGTATAGGAGAAAAAAATGGGTGTAGGTAACTCTAGACTTCATGGAGAAGAGCCAAGTAGAGGTTACAAGTAAAGATGCTACAAAAATCCAGAAAAGATAGAAATTATTTTATCCATCTGAGGCAGGAAATGGCTGGGGGTAGGGAAGGAAGATCAGGAAATTCTTTGAGGAAGACATAATATCTCAAGGGACTTTGCAGGGTGGTGGAGTTTGGCTAGGAGAACATGGACCAAAGGAGAAGTCTTCTCAGATGCAGATACCCACAGACTCATTGGCTTAAGAAGCCAGCAGGGAGCATGAAGAAAACTATCTGATCTGCTCTGAAAGGAGCTGAGTAGATGCCATAGGCAAAAACAAAACAAAACAAAAAACATTTCTTTGATTCATAATCTGTTGTGATATCAGCTTTGATCAACAATGTATGGACAAGACTACATACAAGTTCTGTTCAGCAAAACAGAGCTGAATGTGACAAACCAATCAATCCTTTAGAGGTCTGCACTCAGGACTCCACATTACCTCAAACTAGTTGCAGGCTCACGGACATCTGCCATTTGGTCCTTCAGTCACTTCTTCTGAGCTACGTCACTGGTTTCTTCTGAATGGTGAATGAGGTCATTGAAATTCAGCTTTGGGGAGGCACATTCTGGAAACTTTGGAGGAGGAAATTCATGGTGGCTATGACTGTGGGTTCTTGGAGTCAGCTGGTCCATATTTTAATCCTAAATTCTCCTCTCACCTGGTTTGTAAACTTGGACAAATGATTTAACCTTTCTAAGCCCATTTGCTCAACTCCAAAACTGGGGGTTATAATAGCACATACTTCATCAGCTTTCTGTTTAAATAATAAATAAGGACATGTGTATAAAGACTTTAACACTTTTTTTTTTCTTTTGCAGTAGTTGAGATTGAATCCAGATCCTTTCTTCACAAGATCAAAGAGATCTAAGATACACAGGGTCATTTGATGACTTAGAATGCAGACTCAATCAGCATAAAACTGATCAAGATCACTTATTAAACTGAGCTTTGAGTTGCAATAAAGAGATGGGGAACATAACATTTAGGGGCTGAGTTAGAAAGTACCATGTAACTAGAAAACAGTGAGTAGGATCCACTCTCTGTCCGTCTCCCCCCTCCCCTGTCTCTCTTTCCTTTGCATCAACACTCTGGAAAGTTGTCCCTTCCTAAGCTGAATTTCAGATCATAAGGAAGGTCTTTTGTGAGTAATCATTTCACTCATCATCGGAAGCAGTTCCTTCTAGTACTGCCAACGGAGTTCCATTTCTTATGTCTTTCAAATAAAATTAAAAGTTCCTAGAACTCATTTGCTAGAAGGTTCTTTTTCCATGATTTTCTTCTAAGACATCCGTTGAATAATCAGCTATACTCTTTGTGCATTCGGGTCATATTAAGTGAACTTCAAAATTTGTGTGCTTCCCAACATTTGGGTCATTTATTGTAATATTATTCTATTTCACTGGAATTTTAACACCTTCACTTAACACAAGAAGCCAAGCAACTTCATACAAAATATTTTAGAACTTATAAATGTCTCACCCAAAACTCTCTTCAGAGTTCACGTTCTCTTGCTTATGGAAATGGGATAAAACACTCCATTTATCTAGGCAGGGTCATGCCAAATGGAGACATAGCACTTTGTTTAAAACACAGATATCTTATTACCTACAACCCTCACCTTCTGGCCCAGTGTAATACCATAATTACTCTCTTAAATTTACCTTTATTTTACATAATCTATCCTGTCTTCTTTTGTTACCATTATTTAACTAACTAAACAGACCAAATATAATACCAAAGGCTCACAAAGGCATGAATCCAACTTGTGGAAACCTGCTTTTAATTTAGGATTATGGGGCCAGTTTCCTAGAAATTGCCACATTCTAAACAAAATAGATTTTTCTTCTTTATGTCATGAGATGGTTGATCTAATTAGAATCCGTTTAATCTAATAATGAGTCATTTTAGCACTGTCTTCAAGATGAATATTTCAGTCCCCAATCCAAACTTAATCATTAGATGTGTATTCTTGCTAGTCCAAATCAAAAATTAAGTCACTGAGTTCCCTTGAGAACTTTCTCCACTCCCAGAGAGATGTGTTAGAAGGTATGAAGATAGAAAGATAAAACAAAATCCCATGGGCCACCACACAAACTATGATGAATTCCTTTCCCTTGGAAGGAGAAGAAAAAGAAGAACGTTACTGGGGGGACCGTCGTGAGTGCTGGCTGTTGAGGAAGCCACTGCTTTCCCAGTGCTACACAGTTGGTGCTCAGGGAGTGGCTTGCTGAGTGGATGTGAACTCAACCTTGAAAAGACAGAGCTGAAAGGTCTGTTTAAGCCAAAATAAAAAAAAAAAAGAAAGACTCTTCAGAGGAGTCTCTTTTATGCACAACAGGAGCACAAGCCCTATGCATTAATTAAATGCACAGCTGTCACCAAAGCTGGCCCGGTACCCTGACTGGACTGTTGGACTTGGCTCCTATGGAGTCTTCAGGCCACACGGAGAAACTATGCCCCAAAAACAATTGAGCAGGACACTGGACCTCTCGGCGGGGAACCCTGGGGAACCCCAGGGAGTGAAGCAAATAACAATTTTATATTAAATAATGTTGTCCTTAGGAGGTCCAGGAATTCTGTCATGTTTGACTGGTTTCAAATGCAACTAGGAAGCTAGACTTCTACTTAGTCTTTCAAATAGTAGGGAACAGAAGGCAGCATGGAGATGGGTAAAGAAATCACAGCGAATTTCAGGAAATTTTCCATTTTAGAACTGCATAAATAATTGATAGATGTCCCAGCCCTGGACAGATAGGTGGGGGAAGGACCGTCACTGAGGAGTCCTGGTGGCTCTGAGGCATAACAACAGCTATTCTCTTGTTCTGTGTTTATTCTGAGCGAAGCACAGTCTTTGTAGTTTTAGTATTACAGGGAACAAAAAAAGACCAAGGCTCAGCCGAAAGAACTAATAGCACAAGTCTTGAAAGATGCATTTCACTCCCAAGTTGGTCAGAAGAAGTGGAAGCAGTGTACCTCCCTCCCTGGAGATAAAGAACAGAAAGCCCCACCTCACCTCTTGGCAGTTCCCCGCGTCTGAAACACACCATCTTGACCCGAGTGGAACGATACTGCTGACAGACCCTAGAAGTGCTATGAAGATAAATGTATTTCAGGATCTCCCCAGATTTAAGTGGAGAATAAAAACCACCACCACCACCACCACAAAAATCACAAAACCCATTTATTATTATAGAAATGTGCTTACCAGCATCGATGACTCTATCTGTACTCTTCCTTAGTGGCATTGACTTTGGCTATGGAAACTAGATTTTAATGACATTCATCTTCTCAGAGTCTTTGAATAATTTCATCAAGATAAAAGTTAACTAGCATGTGGAATATATACATCTTCTACCACATATTTACATGGGTCTGTGTAAAGACATGCAAAGCAGGAAAGCAAGCTAACTATGCTGGCCTCTAAAACAGAGCCAGGTCTGGGGAGAAATGCAATCAGCACTAAGACAGTACATCAAAACTGCCTAATGGTTTTCTGCCGTGCCTCCGGGCAGTGGAGAACAGCATGTCCAATCGGACGCGCAGGGGGAATGTTGAAGCAGTGAAAAAAAGAAACAAATCCTTCTCTTTCTCTTTTTGAACTCTATAATATAATTTCTGAGCATTGTTCTTTTGAAGTCTGACGTTGGGTTGAAAATTCCGTGAGGACCGTGAGTCCCTGGAATGCCTTGTGCAGGGGCAAGGAATGTTCTTAGAACAGATCTCTCCGACGAGGGTGGATGGCAGCCCCAAGGGCCCTTTTTACTCGAATTCCAGCGTCCTCCCAGAAGGCAGCGAAACTCTGCCCGACTGGCACGGACAGAACCTAACAGGACCAAGCGTGGACGTGCTGCTCTCCTGCACTCGGCCCACCCCTTAGTGCAGTGACACCGGGCGTCCCGTCTCATCCCCCGTCTACTGGGGACAGGCGCGTTCACAAGGAGTAGGAAAGCCCCGCTTCTCGGGGATTTCGCGTGCTGCCCACCGGGGTGGAGCAGGAGGAGGACCCACTCTCCTTCCCTTCGGAGCACCATGGGAGCAGGCGCTGGGTTGTGGACCGGACCGGGTACCCAGGTCTCCATCCTACGCTGGTGCTGCTGGCCCAGTAGGTGGCTTCTTTGGTCAGCTCTGTCCTAGAGTTCGAACTCACTTCCGGAGGATAGCAGAGAAGCTCTGCACGGGACCCCGTCTGTCCCCACCTCTGAGGAGGAAACACATCGGCCCAGTCGTGGACTCCCACTCTGGGGAGAACTGAGGCCTGTGGGAGTTCGCTCCCTTGGCTTCTGACCACACGCACACCAGACTGGCTTTCAGCAACAGAACGCGAGGCTTGTTCTTTTGGTTCCAATTTGCACGCCCCCAAATCCCAGGCCCTGGACCCCAGCCTTTCTCTCTCCAGATTTTCCATTCCTCCTCTTTTGCTTTCCAACCTCCTCAAGTTTCTCTGTCGCCTATAAAATTGCTCAGAGTCCCCATCTAATTTTCTACAACTATTATGTTCCACATCTTCCCTGCTTTTCTCCATGGTCACCTCATTCCCACCTGACCTCCACAGAAGGGACGTTCTGCACTTCCTGTGTCCCCTCTCACCTTGCTGTTCGCCCGCTCCTGTCCCCACGGGGTAGCCTTTCCCAAGGACACCGGAACACTCCCATGACTACACCTCTGCCCTACATGGCGCTGTGGACTTCACCCTGCCTCTGGAAGGGCTTTCTGTGGTCCCTCTGAGCCCTGCATACTTTCAGACTCAGTTTCACCTCCTCCTCTTTTCTTCCTCCTCCTCCTTCTCTTCCTCCTCCTCTTCCTCTTTCCCCTTCTCCACTGTCCCTTTCCATGGAGTTTGCTGCTCGGCTCTATCTTCGGGCTGCTCACTTGGCTGGGCTCACCTAATCTCACAGTTTGGGGTTCACTAACACACAAAGGTGGGAAAGCCCATAGTTCTCCACCTTGTCTCACTTCCTGAGCTTCAGACTCACACACACCTGCCCTGTGATGTCTTCATTTCAGCTGCTTGGCGGGCCAGCCTTGGAATGTTCAGCCTTCCCTGCTGGCTCGCGCTCTGTCTGTGTATCTGTCTCAAGCATGGGCACAGTGCTCTGGTTGCAGGAAAATCCCACTCTTGGCTCCACCCACTCGTGCTGCTGCATCACTGCCTGGCCCCAAGAGCTCTGGCTCAGCTCCTACATGGATCTCCAGTCTGGGTCCCCTCTCAAGGACCAGTTCCCCAGCTCGGACACCTGCCACTTCCCAGGAGGATTTGTGCAACAAACTTCAAGTGTGTCTTCCTCCCCTCACGCATCCCCAGCACAGCCCACAGGGGGAGTGTCCACAGTCTGCCCAGCTGCTCACCTGGCCGTCACTACAAGATTTGGTGCAAACTTTCAGGGAGTTACACTCTGAGGAGAGGCAGCATAGGATTGCCAGTTAGGAGAAGCTAGTGCAAACAGTTGCTGGGAATGCTGGCACCATGATGGCTCGGCACGAGTCTTCCTGCAAACACAGTACAGTTACTGTGAGCACCCATGTGTGCTCACTCCCCGGCTGGACGGCCTAGTAAAGAGAGGATGTCTCAGGAGTTCAGCACACTGCCCAACATGCAAAGAGAGTTTAATATGTGTTTGTTGAAGTAGGCATGCAGATGCACTGCTGAACTTGCTACAGACTGCTGGGATTTGCTCCTAGAAACCCGAAGAAGAAGCAGCAGACATAGTCAGGAGGTAAAGGAAGGATTTCATCTGTGATGAGAGGAAGTTACCAAGGGCAGAGGGTGTCTGGGGCCAGGTGTCTCCAAGAATAGAGATGCCAAAGGCCGAGGATTTAGCTCAGCAGTTTCACCACCTGCTGCGCAAGCACAAGGACCTGAGTTTGATCCCTGGTACCAAAAAAAAAAAAAAAAAGAATAGAGATGCCTCTGATTCACGGACGGTCTCTTCTGCACTGATGTAAAGCAGGGGTGGAGATGCAAAGGGAAGAGTGGCTGACAAAGTGGGAAGGGCTTCAGACTTGCACATCCACAGGGACAGAATGTGCATTGGGATTTCCACGCTTCTGTCACTGAGAGAACACTGTTGTCTTTGAGGGCTTGCCCTGACTTACCGGGGACATGATTAAGCACAGCAAGCATCTGCACCAAGGCACAGTGAGCTGGCTTGCAGCCAGGCCCTCCTCACAATCTCAGAACCTCTCACCAGCCGGGAGGCACCTGTGTTCCTCCGCGTGATGCTTCTGAGGACAGAGGACGCTCTCCTCTATCTCTGGGTATAACTAGGCCTTGAAAGTTCCCAGCAGTCCAGAAGCTTTGTCCCTAAAAGGAGGTCCTAGGTTCTTTCTCACACAAATGGCATTTTCTTCTCATCTGAGCATCTGTAGTCACACAGGAGTATTGTCCTTTTGTATTTTTCTGAATCTGTGTGAATACAGTTTAGGAAAAATTAAAACAGATAAATCTCAAGTATCTTTTTTATTATTATTATAAAAAACTTCCTGTATTCATAGACAAATAATAAACATAGACTTCATTTGAAACTAATTTTACAAAAAGAAACTATTATTCTCATCTACTGATGAAATCCTTGTACTTCTAAATATTAATTTTTCTCATCATTATTAAGACTCTCAAAGGCATTGTCTGATAATGTCCATGAGACTAAGTATTTGTGGCCCCTTAGAAAATCATTTTAGGGAAAGCTAGCAAGATCATTAAAATATTATCCAGAACTTCAAAGCTATGACATTTAAAAGGATCATTAAATATGAGTGCTAATGCCTGTCTTCAGAGAACCTAATTTCAAAAGGAAGCAAAGCAAAAGAGCTATCACTCACATTTTCACATTAAATCTCTTATCTCTTTCTGTTTGCTTATTTGACTTTGCTTTGTTTTGTAGTTCAAATTCTCATAGTATTTTCTAGTTTCTTTATCTCTGTGGTAAGGAGTTTTGTATTTGTTGCTCATGTTATGCTAATTCTTTCTTTGCATCTTGCTGCTTCCACGTCATGCCAGAGTTTTAAAGTGGAGGTGGGACTCAGGAAGACAGATGAAGAATCAGGGCCTGGAGAAGTAACTCCATCTCTGCTGGTGGATATCTTGTGCTCCTTTTGCCCTGTTACAATGTACTTAGGAAACTGACCTCTGATTACGGACCCCATAAATTGCCTGTGAGAATAGAAATTTCTAGAGTTTTCCAGAAGGTAATCTAGAAACACATGAAAAGTTTAAATTGATTGCCCTTTGACCTAGAAAAACTACAGGAATGTAGAAGAATATTTATCAACCACCAAAAAAAAAAAAAAAATCTAGAAACAACTTAAAGAACTTTACCAAAAAACCCCCAAAGAAATTCTAGGCCACCACTAAAAGTAATGGTATTGTTTGCAAAAGCCTCCATCATATAGGAGTAAAAAAAACAATTACAAAACAGGACATTCAGTAAGTTGTGTGCATTTTTTATACCTACAAGGATAGCAGCATGGTAACAGTTGTTATCACCCGGTTTCGAGTAGGATGTTAGATACTTAAATGATCTTTCCAACACTGTCTCAATATTACATTATGACCATTCAAATGGGCATGATACAGGAAATCATTCTCATTTGGAATAAAGAAGTGCTGCACTTGGATACCAGAACTTCACTCCATGGGGTCCCATGCGAGGGAAAGCCCCAGGGCCTCCCAGGACCCAGGAGCCCTGTGTGCAGAGCCTTGTGGCTCAGAACTGTCGGTCACCTGGCGTAGCTCTGCCAGGCAGCTGAGACCCAGGGAGCCCACCTGGTGCCGGTGGTCAGCCCATGGGCATGCGCCGCAGGACGCATGTGACTGTCCTTGGCTTCCTGTCAGAGGGTGTGTGAAGGAGCCAGGTGCTGGGAATGGAGGCAGCTTCCTTGTGGAGCTCAGGACATGCTTGTGAGGTTGCGGTTGGGCACGTTTCATCCCAGAGCACTCCCTGTGAAGCTGAGCTCCACTTGGGGCAGAGGAGACTTTGAAGCCACTGGAGAGCATGGACCAGTTCCTCACTCATTCTGCTTACCCATCAGTGCAGATACCGATTTCTAAAGATGCGCAACACAAACTCTCATGTTGTGGACAGAAACACCAGGTTTTCTGGTGTAAATATGCTGGACATGCTAGACGGCATTTCGAAAAGGAAACAAAACTTGATTTAAAATAATAAACTTTCCATGGATGTTGATAATGAAAGAGATGTATTAGGAAGCCTTGCCTAATTTCAGAATCTTAAAAGTAATTTTTAGCATGTGGGGCTAGTTATTTTATAATACATAAGTGATTCCAGCTATTTCTCCCTAGACTCCAGAACAAGCTTTGGGGTTCGAGGTTTGTTCCACCAGCAACAGCATGACGCAGCTCCTCAGGTCTCCCAGGCAGCAGGAAGGGGTGCCGGCTAAGCCTGGTTACAGCCCTGGGTGTGGCAGTAACTTGCAGGTCCATCAACCCTGGCTGTGTCGTTCCTCCCCAGGACTCCAGCTTTCTCATCCTGTCGGTCATCCCTGGTGCCTATTCCTCCCCCTGCGTAATTCTTGGGACAGTTCCTGGTGGGTGAGTGAGAAGATAGGAAGAGCACGCAGCGGTAAGTGAGGAGCGGGACCGGGAAGCAGAAACACGGATCACACTGGGGCAGAGCACACAGCGGCAGCAGAGCGGACTCAGTTTCACAAGCTCTTGTTAGGAGCAAGGTGTGCTGTTGGTGCACAGTGAGAGCTGACACGCTGAGCTCCTGCCGACCGCTGGGCGGCACTGGGTGTGCATGTGCCAGTGCATGTGTGTGCGTACGTGTGTGTGTGTGTGCACGCCCACTGGGCCAGCCTCAGTTCCACCAATCAGGGACTCTCCCACTTATCCGGAGCGGAACTGAAGCTTGGAGCTCACCCTGCAGTCCAAGGTGCAGTCTAACCCCAGGGCCTGAGCTCCTGACCACCAACTCAGCTCCAGGGCCTCCCCTCACTCTGCTGGTGGGAAACTGAGTCTGCGGGGCATGAGGAACCTTCCCGAGTCACACAGCTAATCAGCAGCAGTGAGGACTCAGAAGCAGCTTTGCTACACCGAAGCACACTCTGCTTCAAGCGTGCCCTGTGTCACGCAAGCTTGCCACATGACGTTTATGCAGATTCGGGCAGGGAAGGCAGATTCTGGGCTGACCTAACCAGTGCTGTCTATTTGTCCCCAGTTTCGAGCCATAGGACTCAAAATACAGCCGAGAAATAAAAAAGGGACTGTGGGTCTCTGTGACCAGTAAGCCGCACTAACCAAGGCAATTTTAGACGGAGTTTCAGGGATGTTAGGCTGCATGTGTAACTTCTGTGGTATTTCCTTTTAATTTTGTTTTGCTTTTTTTAATGCACCTTTATGTTGCTGACTTCACCAGCATCCATGCCAGCGAGGAGAGGAACAAACTTCCGGGCCAGCAGTCAGCAGAAGGCCCAGGACTGAATACAACCCGAAGCAGGGATTTTTTTAGCTTGTCGGCTTTTCCTGGCAGGACCGTTCTTCCTCCCCCTCACACTCAATGGAAGTGGGCTGCTGGGCACTGCAGCCATCTGGGAGCACAGCGGACGCCATATTTACCTGGACACCGGGACAGCATGACTCAAGGAGAACATGTGGGAGCTGGTCACGTGTTGCCTCGAGTCCCAGCTCCCCCTGCAGTGTCTCTCTCCTGCTCACGTGTGAGATGCATAGCTCAGCACGCTGCCCTCAGCGTCTTTGCTCTCCTCCTGCTTGGCTCACAATAGTCAAGGTTCCCAGCTTCCTTCTTGCCATCAGCACAGGGAGGCGCCTCTCAGGGAACAGAGTCTGTCCCAGCTGCCCTGATCCCAGGGTGGAGGGGACCAGAGAGTCACCTACTCTAAGGTCTCTCTACATACACCTTGTCACCAGGGCTCCCTGGTGTTTGGGCTCAGTACCCACAAAGGCTCTTAAGGAAACAGTTTCCTCATCCAGTTCCTTTTGAAAAGCCCCAGATTTGTCTTGGCTGAGCTGGCGGGAGAGGGTCTTTCCTATGCATAAGCGAATGTAATGAAGTTTACGAGGCAGGCAGCCGTCAGCAGCACAGACAGGATTTGCAGCTAGTGATCTGGAAGACAGGCATGGAGTTGAGTATGAGGGGCTGATCGCGTCTGTGTCGAGTCCGCCTGAGTCCATCTGCTGTTTACCCCCTCAAGACTTTACCTCCTGGAGGCGGCTTGGCAGGGACGCTGTCCTAAGTCGACCGGGGAAGCTTGAAGTTGAAGATAAAGCTGTGTTGATCCACTTTGTTCTGCAAGTCAAGCCCTAGCATGGTCACAATGATAACGCACTTTCGGGAGCAAGCTGCCTGCCAGGGCCGTCTCCGGGTCTGGTACACACTGGACACACATTTGTTGCTTGATGTTACAGAAATGGTAGTAGCAGCGGCAGTTATAAAGACTTAGCATTTATGCTGTGCTTCCTCCTCTGCTGGGTGCTGTGCCCAGTGATTTAGATTCTCTTTCTTGCTTTCCCCAGTCACCCTATGAAATATGGATTCCAGGCTCCGCTTTGCAGGTGGAAACAACTGAAGCCTCGAGCGTGCGGGAATAACTGTTCCAAGGTCACACCTAGCCACAAGAGTAAAAACAAGACACAAGGTTCTGGCTCTGCTACATCTATCTCCAGCACGCAGTCACCTGTATTTTGAGTTGGGAAGTGGTTTTAGGGATCGAACCTAGGGAGCAGTGAGCAATATCCCGAGTCTCACCACGTCGCCCAGACTGGGCTCAAACTTGCTATCTTCCTGCTTCAGCCTCCTGAGTAGCCGGCATTACAGCCCTGCCCCACCATGCTTAGCCTGCCGTGGGGTTCTTGGTCTGCATTTCGCTCGGCGGTTGGGCCCAGCCGGTGGAAGAAGGTGCCGCCCTGCGGACCTGTCCCTTCCGCAGCCCGACTGTAAAGGCCGTAAAGTACCCAGAACAGCGTAAGTGAGCTTGGTGGTCGGGAGGAGAGGCCAGGTGGACAGGCGCCACCTCCGTAACCCGCACAACCTCACGCAAAGCGCACCATCTCCGGTGTCTGCCTGGCCCTGCGTTCCCGCAGCCTCCGGCCTGTCCCACAGAACCAGTCTGCCAGGCTTCCACAGAGGCATCCTCAGCCCGCTCCACCCGAGGCCGCGGGTCTTGCGCTGAGTGGATGGGTGGCCCGGGCCAGACCAGACACAGCGCCTGCGTCCCCGGCCTGGGAAACCGCCTTTCCCCCAGGTCCTATCTGGACCACTTTCGCCCGCCCCAAATATCCAGCAACGCGTAGGAGGCTTGAGAATGAAAACAGCTTCTGGAGACAAGGAACCCGTTCAGAAGGAGCTTACAAATAAAATAAAATACCACGCCTGCGCCCGGGTGACTGACTGATGTGTCTGAATTTTCCCGGAGAAGCAGCACTAACTGCAGGATCTCAGGCGAGAAGAGGTTTTAAAGGTCGGGGCTCATTTTATTCATCTATAACTGCCGGCTGGTGTGGGGGTGTCAGGCCCCGAACCAAGCTGGGGTGCAAAATGCACACTGAATTTCAAAGATTTAGTAAGAAAGGGGGAGGGGAGTGTAAGATGGATCACATAACATATATAATTAATTTAGTGCATTTATAATTCTAATACAGGCTGAATATCCTTTACCCAAAATCTTTGGGACCAGAAGTGTTTTAGATTTTTGAGGGGCGGAGATCTTGGAATATTTGCTTATACATAATGAGATATCTTGGAGAGGAGCCCCAGCCTGAATAGAAAATTTATTTACCTATACATATCTTATCCACCTGGCCTGAAAGTAATTTTGTTTATAAAAGTTTCATGAGTGTAATTTTCCACTAGAGGCATCATATGTAAAAGTTTTAGATATACTCTAATAAAAGTTTTGCATTTCAGATGTTTGTGTTAGAAAAGCTCAAATTAGGATGTGGGGCGCTCTAGCTATGACCTCTGTCACCCAGCAGCTGGGGAGGGCACCAAATAGTAATTCTGAGGCCACAGAGAGCAGCCCGGGCAGCTGGGCTGCGCCGGGTGTCAGGAGCCCTGGGGCCCAGGCCTCTTGGAGAGAAGGAGGGAAGAGATAGCTCTGAAGTCCGGACTTTGGGCCAGTGAGCCTCACAGCCGATCTTGCTGACCTGGGGTTTGGGACAGTGGTGATCTGACTGCAGGTCTGGCGCTGGCCCTTAAAGATGCATCTGACATTGCCCTCCTTGGAAGGCAGGAGAGGTGAGGAGAGGCTGACGGGGCTGGCATTTTTGATCTCTAGTTTTCAGGGCTGACTGTATTCCAGCTAGGTCTTACTTTCTTAGAAACAGTATTATTCAGTGAGCTACCTGCACAATGGTGCTCTGGATGTGGAGTAAAGAAGGCTAAATGGCCCCGAATATACTCGGCAGCAACTGCTGTCTACCCTGGTCACTCCTGGAAAATATGGAGTCATACACTTGGCGTCCAAACATCCCATGGTGCTGATTTAAGTATCATCCTGGGCTTCTTCTCAGCTGATTAGAGTAACCTGCTTTACAGCTCTTCCTCGTGACTCCTCTCTGACCTGCCAGGAAGGAGCCAGCACCAGGGACGAAACCCAGTCTGGCAGCCGGCGGCCGAGTCAGACTCCAGCTCTGAGGCCACAGGTTTGTGTTTTAACATAAAAACCCCATCTACTCACACAATCGCGGTTCCATCAGAATGTGTATGTGGCTCCCTTCACAGCTGCTTTCAGGGACAGCCTCCTCTTTTGGTTAAACAGCCTCAAGACTGATTTTTAAAAGTCTTGTTGCAAAAATGTTTTGAGGGTGGCCCGGGGAAGAGACATTGGAGCTCTGTCTATTAAAGGAAAACACGAGATAGTAAATTAATTACCTCCCTGTGCTAGCTTAGCAGCAGGCTCTGGAGAACCCGGGGAGGTGTTTTTATGTTATGAGGATGGCATTATTTTGAGACGAATATGGCTACTGTGAAGAAATGGTCGCTGGCTGAGCAGAAGTAGGACTTTAAAAATAGCTCACTTCTTTTTATTCACCTCTGTCATGCGAGAGTGACGCCCAGTCCTTGGTGCTGGCCTTTTGATTGCATGGTAAAGAATAAGGTAAAAATAAATTAAAATAACTACCCCCAAATGCTAAATTGAACCTTGTGGCTTGGCGTGCAATGTACTGCTTATGTTTAAAAACTTAAAAGAAAAGCAACTCAGAGACGGGAGAAACCACCGAAGGCAGTGGTTCTGCCAGCTCTCACTCCTGACTGTCAAGGCCACAGGCCAACTTTCCATAAACCCCATGCCTGCGCGGACACGCCACCGGGGTCAGCGCCCACAGTTGGCCAGTGCAGGCAGAGCGTCCTGTGGCCTTGCAGGGCAGGAGGGGCTCAGGGTGCTCTGTGCCCTTCCCTGCACCCCTCAGATTAGCACCCCAAGGTCCAGGCCTGGTGGGCGAGTGGAGTAGAGGACTGCCCTTCCGAGGCAGGCAGGAACTGCCACCCCTGAGAGCAGGGCAGGGCACGGGGGCTGGAGCAGGGAGGGTATGACTTTCTCCACTTTCCCTCCCAGTTACGGGATTCGAAGACAACTCTGTTGGACTGAAGTCATTTATACAGTAGCCTGGAGTTTGACTAAATGAAAGTTAGTTGGCCTTGTGTGAACACAGCCTGGTGATTCCTCAGTGACAGCAAAGGAAGGCCTGGGCAGCAAGAGAGAAATGCATCTGCACTGCCCTGGGTCTGTGAGTGCGGGCCCAGACTCTCGGGAGGCAGTCTTCGGCCCATTTGGAAACCGAGTTAATTATTTAGAGAGAGGATGGCAAGGAGAGAAAGAGAAAGAACAATACGAACCAAAAACAAGCAATGAAAACCCGAGAAATACCAGATAATCTAATAGAGTAGGCGGGCAGCAGACTGCCACTCTGAGCTGAGCCTTGAATACGATTCACCCATCGCCTCCTTCCGCTGGGCATTGCCATTCCTTAAAGCTTTCCCAGCACTGCCTTATTATTGTTTCTTCAATTAGAATCTTTTGAAAAAGAAATGCACTTGAGTCCTTTAAGCCAATGAGCAGGACCTTGGAGTATTTATTAAAAGTGCAAAAATAAATCAACCAACTCCCTGCTATAGAAACTGACCTAGACTTGTGCTTCTCAGCTGGGGAGGAGGGGGTGGGTTTTGTGCAGAGGGGGCATTCGGATGTCTGGGGGCATTCCTGGTTGTCACTGTTGGGTTTGGGGGTGCTACTGGCATCTAGACAGTAGAAGCCAGGATACACTAAATCCCACAGTACACAGAGCAACCCCCTCACCAACAGAATTATTCGGGCCCAAGTGTGACAGGAATTAAATCCATACATCCGGTCCTAGACTGAGGCGGGGCACCAAAAGATAAAGTGCTTTTTATTTAAGAACGCTGGTGGGTTCTTAGGGTTTTCCCTGCCATCAGAAGCAAAATGTTGCCGGAAGCCTGGGAAGCCCACAGCTTCCTGATAAATGTTCGAGTGTCTAACTGCCAGACACAGAGGCAGCCTCTCAAATGTGGCTGGGTTCCCTCAGGGGCACTGAAATACCTTACAGGTAAAGGCATCCTGCGCATTTAAAGCAAGAAGAGCGCAGTCCTGAAGACACAGATGCCCGATAGTGGTTGCCTGAGGTGGTTTTGTAGCGATTTCCCTGGAGCAGGCAGGAGGCAGCAGCAGACCCCTGGCCCTGCAGGGCAGGTCACACCAGTCTGTCCCATCCGAGAGGGTGGGTCAGAGCGGCTGGCCTGCTAGGAAGTCTGAGAAAGCCCCGGGGCTGCTAAATTGTCCTGCACAAAATGACCCAATCAGTGGTAACCTGGGAGGCAAGGTTTAGATGGGAAAGATGAGTTAGGAAGGGGAGCCAGAAAGTTGTAGATAAGCTGCTGTTGTTGTCAGATCTAAAATATTGCCCAAGAAGCTGGAAGCCTGGGGTCAGGCCTCGGGTGGTCCAGAGTCCACGCTCCCAGAGACAGCTCCACATTGTCCTGAGAAGAGCCAGTTTCAGCAGGTGGCGTCATACAGCCTTTTATCCGCTGCCTGCCCCTGCCTTGAACAGCAAGACAGAGAGACGCCTGTCATGCATCAGCCAGACACCCCAGAGCATTCACCTACAGCCAGATAGGAGCAGGGCAGGGTTTGGAGCCACCTCATCCCCTTGGCCAGAGGCCTCACTCAGGAGTGCCACCTACTAGATGAAGAGGGAGGGACAGAAAACAGTTCAAGATACTCTGAGTGAGCAGAGGAGGGCTCTGCCCTGCTTGTTCTTTTCTTCAGTCCACATTCTGGTCAGACTTTATTCTAAGATGCTCCACTCGGACCCGCATGTAACAAAGCTGGTTCCACTTTAATTTTTAAAATTATTCTAAGCCAGATGTAAAATAACATGTGCAGAGAACTGGACCAGTGGCCTAGGGTAGGGACAGAAATGAGCGCTATCCCTGAGGTCGGGTGGGCAGGCTGAGCTGGCAGCCCGGGAGATGGTGGTGGAGACCTTCTGAGCACGGCCAATGGGCCTGGGAGGGCTGGTGGTGGAGGCTGCTGCCCCCCAGACCCAAGAGGGAGTGAGAAGATCCCCCCGAAGCTTTCAGAGCTGATGCCTGCCCTGTGTCATGGGAACCCAACTAGGCCTTACCAAGTATTTTTGTGTCCCAGAATTTCTGCCCCAAAAGATTTGAATCTATAATCAACATGAACCGATTCTGAGGTCAGAAAATTAGAATTTTTTCATCTTTATTAGGTTTCCTTAATTCCAATTAGGGATCTAATTTAAAAATCCTACATTTAGCAAATTTTGAAACACAGCAGAACATGAAAAAAATCACCCTTTTCAGGCCTAATTTGTAACAAGTAGAGAAAATAAAGTCAGTAGATATGGGTTTGGCAGTGAATTCCTTACTGATATTTTTTATGGGAGTGGGGCTGGGCTTCTAGCTACTTCTATTAAATTATTTTAACCATTATTTAGTGACTTCACTCTGTGTGCAAGGCAATCCAGTAGGAATATTAGCTTTCTAGCATAATCCTCGTTGTATCTTGGAGGTCATCACTGTCTTCATTTTGTAGTGAAAGAGGACTACTGAGGGGCCACGCCGAACCCGAAGGACTTGCCAGAGGCCATGGTGTCAGTAAATGGTCAGATTCTCAACTGCTACTCTTGTCTCTTAGATGTGGAGTCAAATTTGAGGATTTGAAAGGAAGATAGGGGCATTTCTGCTGGATTTGTTTACCTAAATGGAATCATATGAGCTGTCTGCAGTGGACTCGGTTGGAATCGCTTCAGATCTGCTAAGCAAAGCAGCATGACAGAAAGTCTCCGCCATGCAAGATGACAGCCTTGGGTACAGAGCCTGGGTGCCCAGGGCAGGCGCAGGTGGGCTGGTGGGGCTTGCTGCCACACAGACGGTGGTGGTCCAGGCCTGGGCTTCTCGCTGCTCCCCTTTTAGGAGACTCTAGGGGAGCTGTGATTCATCTATTTGCCCCCTCATTGCATTAAATATTACGATAGTCAACATCCATTAATAGATGTTAATAACAGCTTTGTAATGAAACTGCATGCCTCTGACAAATGTAACTAAAATAATTAAATTTAGCAGAGAGAATTTTAGTAGATGGAAGGGAAATGTGTTCTGAAACTTCACTTCTGGTTTTCTTTCTCCAAAGAGCATCCAGGCAGAGTGAACTTCAAATGTGAAGAAATACCACAAATAATGCATTTTCTGTTTCTACCTCCGTGCCATATTGAAAACACCATTCACTGTTCCTCCCGTCAGTTCCTCCCTTCAACAATCAGGCCACTGTCCCTGAGACTTGGCAAGGGCTTTTGACACAGCCAACAGCGAGGGAAGTGTTCTAACAGCTCCGTTAATCCGGCAACAGAGGTTTATTGTGATCAAACTGACACACAGCGGAGCGGCTGCCGCTTCCCGGGCCCACCTGTCGGGCACAGGGCCCACGTGCTCCAAGGACTGAGACCCAGCTCAGGCTCAGAGCGGACACCAAGCAAGGAGACTGGTACCTGGGATTTGCTGTCACCAAAAACTGGATTTTCTCCCAGAATCTGAGCTGTGGCGCATTGCTTACTGCTTCGAGAGCTTCCTGAGCTTGGCACTTTGCCTGGCACATAGTAAGCACTCAATAAACTGCAGTGCTTTTGCCCTTAATTTCTTTATACAATTTGAGATACATGTACATTCACATAAATCTTAAATGTACAGCCTTATCTATTTCTACACATGAAAACAGCACCCAGCTCAAAATACAGAGTTTTTCTAGCACCCCAGAGGGCTCTGTTGTGCCCTTCCTCCTAGGCCTGGCTTCCTGATCTGAGAAAACAGTTCCTGGTACCCATCACCATATGTGCATTTTGATTATTCTTAAACCTTCCGGAAGCTTCATTGTACAGTACATAGACTTTTGTGTTTCGTTTCCTTCAGTCAGCATTTTGTCTTGGTCCGAGTTGTCTGTTTTATTGACCAGTCTTCACTTGTGTAGGTTTGCCTCCGTCTGCTGTCCATTTCGAGGTTAATGGACATCGGGTGTTTCCAGTGTGGGGTTATTAGGAACAAAGTCACCAGGAGCCCTCTTGAACACATCCTATTATTTTTATAGGAATAGTGTAAGAAGTCTGTTTTCCCCATTATCAGAAGACCAGCTGTTCTAAAACCATTTTTCTCTTCTGTGTTTCTCATCTGTCATTTCAGCGAATATATTCAAATACTGGCTGAGGCCATTTCTAATTTGTTCCATTATTTCTGTATCTTTCTTTATATCATTTGCTTTCTGAAGAAAATAAATGTCATTGGTAGCTGGGGAATTCCATAAAGATATTTGTGATGCATTCAAAATGAGAGATAAACTAGACATTTGATTTTTAAAACCCACAATTTCTTACAACAGCTTATGTCTTTATGCTGAAGTGTAAAACAAGAAATACACTTAGGGAGAAAACAGGATGAATATGATATGAAAATTGCTTGCAAACACTTATGGTCTTTAAGTAAAGATGCTGTTGATATTCAGTAATAATAGCACTGCATGAAATGTGGTCACTGCAAGCAGAAAGGTCCAGAGAAAATCCCCGGGAAGCTCACAGCATTGAGTCTGAGAGTTCTCCTTCTCAAACAAATCCCCTTACTAGAGTGTAAAGACCTCTCATATATACCACACCACTACTCAGTGCAGAAGTATGGAAATGAAATCTATTAACACTTAGGAAAAAATCCACGAAGACACTATGCAAAACAAAATAGGACACATTTTAAAGAATATTACGATGAAAAATGCTCCCAAAATACAAGGTCATTTTGATGGAGAGTCTGTTCTAACTTATTGGCACAAGAATAAATATTTTGTTTTGTTCTCAATATCAAGAAAAATCCTCAAGTTACCTGAGTTTCTTTCTCCAGCTACAGTGCAGGATATTAAGCTTTCCCCAAGCCATAGGGAGACTTGAGGTACAAAGAAACTGATGCATCAGCAAGAGAAACCACCAGCAGTGGGAAGAGACAACCCACAATGTGGGAAAAAATCTTCATCTGCTCTTCCTCAGACAAAGGTCTACTATCTCGAATATATAAAGAACTTGAAAAGATCAGACTTCCCAAATTTAAAGACCCAATCCGAAAATGGGCATCTGAAATGAACAGACATTTCTCAGACAAAGAAGTAGAAATAGCAAGTAAATACATGAAAAAATGTTCAACATCACTGGTCATTCGAGAGATGCAAATGAAAACAA
>NW_004624805.1:2441491-2480722 GCF_000247695.1 Heterocephalus glaber
CCCCCCCCCGCCCCCGGAAAGTAACAAGCTCCACAGAAGTGCTAGGCCACTGTGGTAGGAAAGCGGAGTTGCAGGCAAAGCTCAGAGAGCTCCCTTTCAGCGGCAGTGGTAGGGAGAGGGCCAGAGTCTGGGCTGGCACACACGAGGTCACCTGGAAGTGTCCTTTGAAACAGGCGTCCCTGCTGCCAAACCTTGGATTGGCCTGAGCGGCGCAGCTCAGCCTTGGCCCCGACGCCGCACAGACAGGCCACAGCTTTAGGAGACGTGACACAGGTTAAATGTGCAGGCAGCGGATTATTTACAACCTCTTCCTAACTCAAGAGCTTTTATGGCAATAGTTTGGCTGACAGAAGTACATATAAAAAGGCTAATGTAATTAGCAGCTTGGATTTCAGAGGGACACCTATAGCAAAGAAGCTTGCTGCAGTCTGATCAGAGTGAACAGCTCTCTACTGGAACAAATTACACTCTGCCCAGGTCGGCAAAGGGAGAGAAAGGTGTGCTGCGAATACTCCCGGCCGCCGACTCCTTCAAAGCCAGGTCCTCTCTCCTCCTCTCAGTTTCTGACGCCGTTGTCCGAGTTCCGTGTGCTCTTTTCTGCCCCTTGCTGCCCAGCTCTGAGACACCAGAGGAAGCTGAGTCCACTCTGGAAGCCTTGACAAGAGAGGAGAAGGGGACGGGGAAGAGGAGGAGAGGAAGGCAACGTGCGAGGAAAGCAGGAATAAAAGCAGGAAGAGGAGGGGGCAAAGGAGGAGGAGAAAGAGGAGAGAGGGAGAGGAGGAACAGAGGAGGAGGGCCGAAATCTCTCCTCTCGCTGAGAATTCCCTGCGAAAAGGCCTGCAGTGGAAATGCTTCATCTCAGGGAAACTCTGACACAGGCAGCCAGATTCGCTGCTGCAGAGGAACTTCCTGAGGCCTTTTTATGGGACAAGAGTCCAGAGAGAGTGCGTCCTGTTAAGGCCCAGCCTCGCCAGACCTTGCAGCTGCTGCTTTCTGTCAAAGATAGTTGCAGCTACAGCTCGTTAATCACCCGGCACCCAGACACGCTCCGACAAGCGGGCCGATAGCATCGTTGGAGCTCAAGGGTCGAGGCAGAGGCAGGATGGGGCAGGGGCCTCGCCCCTGCTGCCAGCTGCAGAAGGCCAGTACTCAGCTTCTCTCCTGATTGAGGGCTCCAGGCTGACAATGGGCTCTTTAATACCTGAGCAGTAACAGGTCTCCCAGGCCACCTAAAATGCTGGCAGAATTAAAGACAACCAGAAGCAGCGAGAGCCCTTAATGAAAGGCATTTACTGTGTGACACTGGACATGCACATGAGTCTCCTCTCACGGTTTCTTCTACCACAGCCATGGATTCTACTTCTAGACACCAGGTGAATCATTTCATGATTTAAACAGTGTTTCTCTCCCTCTCTCTGAGAAGGATGCACAGAGTTTACCCATTGTTCATAATTTCTGAACCCAACACTGGGACATCCAATGTGGTAAGCAGAAGTAATACTATTTAATCTAAAAAATAAACACACACATGCACACACACATGCGCGTGCGCGCACACACACACATATATACATGAAAAATAAGTTGATAGATCGAAAAGTCTAGAAAACAAATATTTGCTTCTCACCTAAAGAGTATTAAAATCATGCTACAAGACCCAAAGGAGGACCTGGCTATAGTTCTTTTCCTCCCTCCCCTCTCCCTTCCCCTCTTCTTTTCTTTGGGATGGAACCCAGGGCCTCATGCATGCAAGAGCTCTAGGCAAGAGCTCTACCACTGAGCTACACCTCCAGACCCCAGTGACAGTGCTTAAAGAGCCTGAACAAGATCACAAATATCTTTAAGTAGTAGAGAGTGGAAACTCACTGAATTTTGGATGTGAGACTCAAAAGCACCAAGATGAGGTCCCGCCCTGCACCCCACAGGGAAGTCTCACTCCATGACACCTTGTGTAACACGAATGCCATGAGCCGCTCTATCAGAGATGCTCTTCCTTCCCCAGCTACGGACTTTAATGGAATCAGGTTCCACCCTTGGCAGAGCTGTCTGCAAGGGAGGTGAGGGGAGAGAGGCGAGAGCTCAAGTAGCAGGCTGAGGGTTGGAATGGTGAGCTGTGTGGGCTGTGTTAGATCCCCGATGTGGGCTCCGGCAGGAGCTGGAAGGAGCTGGGATCGTGTGCATTTTCTGAATCTCGGATGAAAAGGGATGACCGTGACTCACGGGATTTTTTTGATTTTTAATAAAAGCAAATATCTCAGGGATAAATGAAGCTCAAATCTTTCAGCCAGTGGAATGGCTCAGGCAGGAGATCAGGTGACAGAGGGTAGACAGCAGCCCAAGGAGGCTTCACCCTCTGTGTCATCTACTCGGCCTAATTATAAGTCACAAAAGGTGCGCTTTAAGGACAGTCCTAGTCCTTCATGCAGCTCAAGCAGAGCAAAGCTTGCCTGCACACAAGAGCATTTACAGAGGTCGAAGGCGCTGTGCTAAGATGGCTGAAGCTGCTCACCAAGATGCATGTGTGACTTGCAAGTCCCATAGAAGGGGCAAGAGGCTTCAGTTCCAAGGACATGAAGGCATGTCTGCCCCTGCCCACTCTCCTGCACACCCCTGAATACAGAGAGCCTCAAGTCCATTAGTGGTATGTGTGTGTGTGTGTGTGTGTCCTAAAGGTTTCACACAAGTCACTTCACTAGTGTTCACCTATGCTGTCCTGCCTAAACCCAACTATTGAGGAAACCGAGCCAAGACCCCTGAAGGTCTGAAAACAAAGTCTTCTCTTTACATTAAAACAAAGAAAGAAAAAGAAAAACTCAGCAGCAGAGTCCAGCCCTGCCATAGGGCTCTCTCCATAAATAAAGGGTTTTAGGAAGAGATAAGGTGAACTCTGGAGATCTGTAATGGTCCCTTGCTGGGAGATAAATGCTATGCCATTTGTGGAAAGTAAGACTTACAGAGGAGCCAAGACTTTTCTTGTCAAAACAAGGAGATTATTTTCTAGCTACTAAATTCAGTCTTTGACCCCGCCTGCTATCGGGGTAAATGAGATAATAAAAGAGGGAGTAGGAGACTGAATGAGAGAGTTGATGTGTGCGGGAAATGAGAAAGATACTTAAATATTTCTGGAAAATTCTTAGTCAACCAGATGCTTTTAGACAAAAAGATTCATTCTCCATTGCTTCCAACTGTATCACTAGAGAACAAGATGATTTGGAATTACACTTTTATTTTGCTTTATCTTTATTTATTTTATTTTTTGTGGTACTGAGGCTTGATCCCAGGGCCTTCCCACCGAGCTATGTTCTCCGCCCTTTTTTGTTGTGATACAGGGTCTTACCAAGTCATTAAATTGCCGAGGCTGGGCTCAAACTTGTGATCCTGCTGCTCAGCCTCCCAGAGTGCTGGGATTCCAGGCCTGGGGTGGCTGGCTGCTGCCTTGTGGGCTCTGGAGCTGTTGTGGACATGGCCTGTGTGGGGTGGGAAGGGTACTTCTAGAAACACACTGCCATCCTGGTCCAGATGTGCTGGCAAGAGGGGGCCTGGCTTGCCTTGTGAAAGTAGCTCCAGAGCAAATCATTAGCACATCTAACCTCAATATTTTGAAATCTAGAAATAACATTGAGTCATGCTAGTCTTACTGTAAAGTTTTATTGCCTTCAGAGTCAAAAACAAGCTGGGAACCTTGTGAATTATCTCTTTACAGTGTTGAGCCCGGGAATTTGGCACGGGGATCAGAATGATGGAATGGAGCAGAGAAGCCACTGGGCAAGCGTTGCTAGCGCAAAGCCACCGCCTACCTGGGGATGTGTAGCCCCTCCTCAGTCAGGGCCCCCATTATCCAAACCACACACCTGGCACAGGGTTTGAGCTTTGAAAGACAGTGTCTGTAAACGCCACTTACCTTGTACTGAAAATAGAGCTTCGTGTAAAGCAAAAGAAGCCAGAGGGGAAAAGTACCAGCCACCGATGTGTGTCCTGTGTCCTGGACAGGACTCTGGGAGCCCATGAAGGCAGGGACCTTGGACAGGATTTGCAGGAGGAAAATAAGGGAATCAATGAATCCTTCAAGAACACTAGGGAAAACTCAGTACTCAGAGGTGACAAAATCTACTGGTCACCCCTCCCAGGTGCCTTTCTCAGTCTCCAAGTCACCCTTCTCTGGAAACAGCTGCAGTGTCACCTCAGGTGTCAGCTTTGTAACAACACTCAGTAGCCAAGAGTCCAGGCCAAGAATCCAGGAATGGCTGCTTAGCTACAACCCCCAAGGCCTTAGGAGCAGATGCCTTCCCAAGGTCCCCAGGCTGCCCAAGGGGATTGCATTAATGTGAGCAAAATCCAGACTAAGAACTAGAATAACAAGGAACACTGAACAGATAAGAAAATCCAATAAAGAACTTTACATGACAAATAAGCAGACTTGCAGTGACAGGTATAAGGTAGATTATAAAGCTATGGTAATTAAACTAATATAATATTCGTGCCAGGATGGACAAGAGAATCAATAGATGAGAGTATAGTGTTTAAAAGTAGACCCAAAAAGTGCATTATTATATGATAAAGTACCAAGTCCATTTAGTGAGGAACAGATAGGTTATTACTAAAGTATGCATATATAATAAAGATGTATAGTGCATTTATTACTAAGTTGTTCATGCATAATAAACATGTACACTGTATGTATTACTAAATTGTGCATGGTTAACTATTCAGAAGACAAGAAGGTTTAGGAGCTGGAAGGTAGCTTGGTAGTAGAATACTTGCCTAGCATGCTTAAGGCTCTTGTTTCCATCTCTAGTACCATAAAGTTAGAGACTCAACTCATGGCTTATGTCAAAATAAATTTCAGATGGATGAAGGGCTGTGGATTTTGCTCAGTGGTTCTGCCACCTGCCTTGCAACCACAAGGTCCTGAGTTTGATCCCCAGTACCAAAAAAAAAAAAATCAGATGGATGAAAAGATAAGTATTTAACATAAAACCATTAAAGAAGGAAATGCAAATAGCTTTATGTAATTGTTTTATGAAAAGGGAAGGTGTTATGGCTTATATTGTATCTAGATGTTCTCTCAAAGCTGTAGGTACTCATAGGTGGGGCTTTTGGGAGGTAGCTGAATCATGAATATGCAATACTTGATCATGGATGTGTGATTCTTGGATCATGTATGAGTAATAACTCATTGATTGGTTTAGCACAGTTCTGGGCATGGATAATAGGAAGGCCTACAATTTGTATGGGTGGCACCAACCAATAGGCTTACAGACTAAATGGAATAAAAGGGGAAAGGATGGCTCACTGCTGCCTGCGTTCTGCTTACCCTGCCATGGACTGTTCTCTTCCATGATGCCCCTGTACCATGCTGCCCTGTGTTGGACCCAGCCAACTATGGACTGAAACCTCTACAAACTGTGAGCAGAAATAAACTCTTTCCTTCTTTAACTTATAGGTGCCAGGTATTTTGTCCCAGCAACAAGAAAATAAATAAGACCAAAGCCCTTCCTAAGTATGGCAAAACAGGTAGAAACGGTAAGGAAAAAATATGAATGTGTACAAAAGGCAACACCTGTACCTGGTACACACACAGAAAGAACCATAGAAAAGGCCAGAGAATAACTAGCTCATCAGAGAAGACAGATCTATATATATATTTTTATTTTGTTTTTGTTTTTGTTTTTGGTACTGGGGATTGAACTTGGGTCCTTGTGCTTGCAAGGCAGGCAGCGGAACCACTGAGCTAAATCCTCGGCCCCCAGATCTATATATATTTTTTAAAAGTGTGCTGCTTTTGAAATAAAATACTTGATTCTAACACTAACTCATAAACAGCCATATTTGAATATTCTGAATAAAGAGTATTTCACTAAACATTTCAAAAGCTGTTAAAATGACTAATTCTGGTACTAAACAAAAAATAATAGAAACATTCAAGAATGTTCATTTTAACATTACAGTGCAAAAATAAAAAGGGAAGAATTTAATAACCTGGATGTCTAATGATAGGGCTTTGGTTAAATTGATCAGGGTACACTGATATGTAGGTATTATCAAGCAAATATTTATTTATTTATTTATTTATTTTTGGTACCGGGGATCAAACCCAGGTCCTTGCGCTTGTGCAGCAGGCCATGAAACCACTGAGCTAAATCCCTGGCCCTAAAAGAATATTTATTAATGGCAGATAATTGTTACTGAGTTATAATTGAGTGCAAAAAGCATTCTACAACCAGAAATACACAGTACATGACATTTTTTTGTGACTGAAGATGAGATACATTAATCTTGTCCACAAGGGCCTTGCCAGTGCCTAGTACACAGCCTGCCACTTCTCATTAATAATTAATTTTTAAATTAATTCATATGAGAAAAATGTGTTTAACTGTTACCAGTGAGGTTTCTTTTTAATTTTTGCTATGAATATTTACATTTTTGGAATATTTTCTTTTATGCATTGTCCATTGATTTTTGCATTGAACATATGATTTTCACAGTTAGAAAACACTTGACTGTTAATGAAATCAGCCCTTCCTTTCTCCAGTGCTGCTCTCGCCATTTGTCAATGGATGGCTCACTGGGAACCTATCTGCTTTTATCGCTGGGGTGGCCCTCGCCCCAGGGTAGGCATCCCGCCTCACACTTCAGCCTGGATCTCCCAGGGATGTCTGCCTGCTGCTCTCCCACCACCCCAGGCCTCCCATGGAGGGGTGCCCTGAATCTCCACTTTCTGTTCACAGTCGGGTCTCTTTCCACCCCTCCACTGGTAACCCAAATGGACTCGTTCTGCACCCCATAATCTACATTCTCCCTTACTCTATTGTATACTTGCCAAAATGACAATAAACTCTCATGCAGGTCGTTTTTCCCTTCCTTTCCTTGTAGTATTTTTGGTAGAAAATATACCTAATGTGTCCCAAATTTAGCTAAAATGCAGGCACAGAAGGGCGTACCTCCCATTGAGGGTGTGGATGAGTGCCAGAGAGGGCGCTGGGCTGATCGCCAGCACAAAGGGGTGGCCCAGGCAGCTCCTGAAGGGCCAAGCAACTCCAGTGGATCTGGGGCGAGATCCGGGCGGTCAGGACAAACCACTCCTCGACCCTGTCTCTCTCATGCTTCTTTTTAAAGTTGCTCTTTGGACGCACTGAGGGAGAGCAATTTCAGTCCCCTCCTCGGGGAGACCTAAGCCCCGGAGGCCAACAGTGACATTTCTCCTTCTAGCGGCCACGCGCAGACACTGCTGGGGACCCACTGCCACGTGCCTGTCCTCTGCTTCCTCAGACCAGTCCAATTTCCTTCCTTTTTTCTTTCACATTTATTAAAGCTTGGGGGTGAAACACGGAAGGTAGGATACAAAGGGTTCTGCAGAGGGAGCTTGGGTCAAGTAAAAGTGGGAAAAGGTAAAAACGCGCGACAGCCCCAACTTCCTTTCTGCACCGGCTCCTTTACCTCAGCCTTTCCGCCGATCCTACTCCTCTGGTGCTGGCCCCTTGGAAAGGCCCTGGGAGCCCCATCTTCTGGGATGACCGGGGAAGGGCCTCCAGTCCACGTACTCCAGCTCGCGGTCCGGCCACCTGCCCGCACAGCCCTTCCTGAGGCCTCCCTGGGTCAGCTTCTGCTCCCGTGAGCTGGGCCCAGACAACAGCTCGGGAAGGGAGGGACCCCCACCTGGAAGCAGAGGCTGCACCCTTACAGCAGCCACTCCAGCAGCTGCTGTGCCCGGGCTCTGACATTCGCAGGGCACAGCGGCCGCCCTCGCCGCGGGGAGCTGATGGATGTGCACGGCGGGGAGCTGATGGGTGTGCACGGCGGGGAGCTGATGGATGTGCACGGGCGGGCATCTGGATTCTTTTCTGTCCCCTCCCTCCTCACTCCTCCCTCCTTCTCTCGGTCCCCTTCCCTTTTGCAAAAGATCTATCTCTCTGTTTCCTGCTAAAATTCACATTTTAAGGCGGGGGATTTAGCTCAGTGGTTCCGCCGCCTGCCTGGAAAGCCAAGGACCCGAGTTCTATTCCCGGTACCAAAAAAAAAAAAATTCATGTTTTAAAAAGCCACCTGTGTGTGCCCCTGGCCAGTCACCCTTTCCCCTGCAGTGCTGTCAGGCACCCTGTTCCCTCCATGTGCTTGTGTTGTTTCCTGTTTCTGCGGGTCTGACCAAGGTAAGTTAAAAATAGAAAGTGCGATTCTTTTTCTTATAGTTGATGTAGAAAGCAAAAGACATAAGCATTAGAGCGGGTTTTTCCCAAAATTAATATTCTGGGCTAGGGATGTAGCTCAGGGACGCAGTGCTTGTCTAGCATGTGCAAGGCCCGGCTTCCACCCCAGCAAATAATCATGATCCCAATCATAGTGCTATGGCAGTCTAGGGTGCTCTGCAAGTTTTGAGGCTTATCCCAGGCTGGATCTTGCTCAGGACATACAGAGCAGAGCAGGGAATGGAGAGAATCACAGGCTAGTCTGGAGCTGCACTTGAGTATACACATGAGTTCTGCTGGCAACTGGTCAACCTTCTTAGCCACCTGGATGGATTAATGCCCCCCACTATTTTACATTAAAATATATGGAAGAAAGTGTAAAGATCCCATGTGTGTCTACTCACATCCATAACACAAAGGCAAAGAAGAGGCGACAGTTGGTTCCCGGTAATTCTGGAACATCCAGGGGTCAACAGGAGCCAAAGCAAGCTGACTAGGGGAAGGGTTGTCTTGATGTCCTCACACACCCTCAGAGAACAAGAATCGGTTATGCCCATATCGTCTGCTCCTGAAACTTAATGGTATCTATTTTACACCCCGTTGAGAAAAGTAGCCATAACTTTTCTTCCAAGAGACAGGAGTGGTTATGCTGTATCATCTTCTCTCCAGATCTTTGAAACTAGACACATTAAATTTATATTCATTTGGAAGTATTTCAGTTGTGAATAGGAGAACACAGTGAAACATTAGAAGACAGGGAGCAAATGTCAGCAAATTAACCAAAACCAGGGATGCTGCTAGGGAGCCCAAGGAGTCTAATTAGAATGAAGCCCTCACTTGGAGATGCTGCCGCAGCAATCTGGAGTTTTGGACGCTTGCTTTGCCAAATGCAATGTTTTCTCTGCTCCACTATTGACCCAGCACATTACACAGTTTAGTTTTATTGAGGAAGCATGGGCAGCATATCCCTGAGGCTGCAGCGAGGATGAGACTAGACAAGCAGCTTGATGCAGGGAGCCTCACCAGTTATATGACCAGGCTGGAGGCTCCCAGCTCCCAAACCATCCGTTTCCAGTGCAGCAAGCAAGAGTCATAAACTGCTACAGTCAGCCAAGTGCAGTACTTAGCCTGATCTACCGTGTGTGTGTGTGTGTGTGTGTGTGTGTGTGTGTGTGTGTTGTTTTGTTCACTGGTCCTGGGACCCATTATCATTTCTGTACTTGTTTTGTTTATATTTGCAAAACGCAGATTGTGGCTTTTCCCTGGGAACACTATAAAATCCTTCCTCACCAACACTAAGGCTGCAGGAAACTCACAAATTTCCCACAAAGAAGCTTTCAATGCCTCTAGTTACAATGATATTTATAACACATTCCCAGAAAATCAAACCGTCCTTTTTTCTTTTCTGTAAAGTAGGAAACTGAGATCCGCCTAAGTACTGGGAAGAACAAGGCTCAGGGATACGTTGATTGACTTCTTAAAAAATGCCTTACAAAAGCCTCTTGAGCTGTAAAAGAAATTTCCAGAATTTTCTATCTATATGATCTACAGTTAGAGTATCTTTGATTACATGAAAAATAATGATTCCCTAGATATGTCCCTTAACCCACCCCCACAAAGAAAAAGTTAGATTATTATTATTTATTTTTTTTTTGGTACCGGGGATCGAACTCAGAACCTTGTGCTTGCGAGGCAGGCACCGGAACCACTGAGCTACATCCCTGGGCCCGGTTAGATTATTTTTTAACAGAGCTTTCCAGCTAATCAGTCTTCATAGAGAGCTGGTACAAGAATTATCTCACAGAGGATATGTATTGGGAGTAGCTGGGAACTTCGCACAGTTGTCATCCTGCTTTTCTCACAGCAGTCACAAATCTCTCACTATCATGTGTCTTCTTAGACATGGTAGGACATAAAAATTCCCCTTTTCCTCTGGAAACATCAGGTGTCACACTGTGGTATGGAGGGCCAACACTTTTTGTCTGTCTATCTAAAATTAGTCCTCTGGGTCCAAGAGCATCTTTATCTTTAGAAGCTGTGATCACTGTCATCACTCTTCCAAATGCCCCCTGGCCCACCTCTTCCCATGAACTGACTGTGTTCCAATCAGGACTAAGGAAAGTTTCATCTGGAAGGTGAGTCCGTCAGAAGTGTCACAAAGATCTATCAACAGCATTGTTTCCTTTCCATAGGTAAAGCAGTTGGAGTTCTTTTGTCATCAGAGTCTCTTCCTCACCGCTACAGTGGGGAGCCAGCCATTCACTGTTCTGGGTGTTTCCCTCTAATGATAAATCAGGGAAGACTCCATCTAAAATGTGAATATTTCCTTGAGAGGGACTCAGTCTAATAAGCTATTACTAAACTTGATCATGCAGAACAAAGAACAGGCCTGGGAAGAAAGAAGCAAGGCAGATAAACAAAGACCGAAGATGACATTTCCGTAAGGCTCAGGGGCCTGGCAGGTGCTCCAGCTAAGCCAGCCGGGGCTGGCAGGATGCATTTGAGTGGCTGGGGTGGACTGAGGGCCCCACTGGAGGAAGAGGTAGGTGAGGAGATAGCCAGAAGGCTGTCTAGAAGGTTACTCCACTTGAGGACAGGACTGTGTTGTCCAAATAAGGACACTGCCTTTAGAATTCTTATTAGTATTGATTATTGATCTCCAGATCTGGGGACAACAGCCCAGGAAGATGAGTATGATGGCAGCACCCTTTGTATCCCAGCATTTATGGTGAATTTGGCGATCAATTTACAAGGTCTTCCCTCTAAACAACATGAAAGAGCAACAAGAATTAAACTAATGATGTGTTGTCCTTCCACTGCTTGTCCAAATTATATTTCAAAATAATGAGTTTCTCCAGAAATGTTTATTGCAGCAAAACATTTGGAAGAAAACATCTGAGATAAATGACTTTGCTTCTTGCAAAACAATATTCCTGGCACTATGTCAAAATCTACCCATTTCAAAGAAAATATTGATATGAGAACATCAACTATTAAAACAACAAATTACATGCCTTCTACAGGAAAATAAGGAACTCAGCCTTTCATGTGTTTTTGGTGGGGATGTTGTATATTAGGATGTGGAGTGAGACTAAGTTATCTCTTTAACATGATAGAGTTGGTGACAAAGACATGCTATGTTCAGTGCATTCATCTTTCAGTTGGTGAAATAGGTCCTTGGGAAATGAGACGAGAAATGCATTTTTGGTTTTACAAAATCCACCCTGTCTTTCTTCAGTTGGTATTTCATTGGCAATGAGAACATTTTCCACTGAGTAAAACAGACACCTGGGGCTCTCCTTTGTAATGCCTCGGGGGTGAGGAGTCTTCGGTAGAAGATAACTTCAGCTTCCTTTGAAAGGTAGAAGGGAAACAGGATCTGCCTAGCTGGAAGTGTTGTGGCAACCCTGTGATGTGGAGATTCTCCAGGCAGGGCCACATTAGGCTCCTGGGTGACGTCCCTATGAGCCTGTGCTCTAGGGCCATGGTGTCCACCAACTCTTAAATGACCACTAATGTAAAGTAAGCTCAAAGTCAGAGTCAGAAACAGAAGTGTATTTTGGAAAGAACAAATACTGAGGAGCTGAATATTGAGGAAGGAAGGGTTTGTTTACACAAGCGTTTTCCTGAGGACCAGGCCTGGCCTGGGCAGGGCCAAGCAGGGCCTCCCTGTCCTGGGATGCAGCCATCACCCAGCAGCCTCCAGGTTTGGCCTTCAGTCTCCCCTGAGTTGCAGACTTCCAGAGGCTCAGGTTCCTCACGCTGTGTCGAGGCTTTGGTGGGTCGCCGCTGTGGCTTGGACCTCACCTGTCCCCCAGGCCCATCTATCAAAGGCTTAGTCCCAGCCTGGAGAACTAGTGAGAAGTGGTGGGACATTAGGAGGCGAGGCCTGAGAGAAGGAAGTCAGGTGGTTGGGGTTCTGCTCCTGAGGGGGAGATTAGGACCAGCCCCTCCCTGCTGGCCGCCTGAGGGGAGCACCCTGCTTGGCCATGAGCGCCCACAAAGATGTGCTGCCTCAATGGCCCAACTGACTGCTCTGAACCTCTCAGTCTGTGAGCCAAAATGAGCCTCTCCACCTTTCACTTGCTCGACTTAGGGACCTTGTCACAGTGATGGAAATCTGACTAACACATCACTGGTTTTACTTCTTTCAGCTTGGCTTTCCCTGAAAGCGTTGTCATTCTCCGTGTCTCCAGTGCTTGTTCCATGTGGACTGTGAGCTTACTGAAGACACGGGTAGCACCTCACCTCCCCTGCTGTGCTTTGTAGCACTTGGGGTGCCTCGCTGAACTGGGAAGCCCGACCATCTTCTGGTCTATGTGAAAGGTGTCGGAGGAACCAAACTGGAGTCACTTACGTCAGACCCTGGCAGAATGCGCCGGCCCTAGGCATGGTTTGCCTGGTCACAGAAACTATCATGAAAGGCCGGCGGCACTACGCTCACACAGAGGATTTCAGCCGCCACGCACAGGCCGCCTCTGCCAGGGAGCCGCTTAGCAAGCGCCTGTTCCGCCTCGCACTGACTCCGCCCTCGGACCGATCCCTGTAGCCACGCCTCGCAGTTCCAAACAGTCTTAGGTAACCTTCCTCGTTTCACCTGTAAAAGCTCTGCTCTTCCCTTTACCTCCCTGGGCGTGCCTTTGTACCCCACATAGCAATCCTCTCACTCATTCTTAAATTATTTCTCCTCCTCCTCCTCCTCCTCCTCCTCCGCTCCTCTGCTTCCTTCTTTTGAAAGTCACAGTCTCTGTGGTCTTTAGGTCAACATCTGTGAGAAGGAAGTGTGGGAAAAGGAAACTGGGTAGAGTGGGGTAACAGCACATGCGAAAACGGTGACGGAGGGAGGCTTAAAAGAGGAACAGAGTGGAGGCGAGGAGAGGGAGAGAGAAGAACGGGAGGAGAGGCGCTGGGAGCGGCCGCGTCTGCTTTGTGACTTCCCGGGCTCCCGAGCTGGGCTGGGCCCAGGGTGTTCTGCAGCTGTTCTGCAGCTATTGTGGCCGTGCCGTGAAGATGAAAGTCAGACAAAATAATCCGAAAAGTGCTGAACTATGACTGCCAAGTCCTGAGGGGTTTATTAGACCGTACTTTCCTCAGACCTTGAGGAAAATCTTCAGCTGAAGTCCATTAAGCAAATTAAAGCGCAGAGGAAAGCAAACACAGATTGATGTAGATAGCAGTTTTATGAGGGAGAGGAAGCAGCGGGCTCTGATGGAGCTCCCGGCTGTGCCTGACGCCCTTGGATCCCAGCCCTTCAGTCTCCTAGGATCTCCTAGGGTATCTCTCCAAGATACCCTGCCGGGGCCATAAAAGAAAGTTCGCAGAACTTCCCCCACAATTACAAGGGTTGGTACAAAACGAAGTACAAACATGATCCACACTGTCTCTCAGCGCAATTCCTGACGCCGAGCCATCTGTCCTTCTCTCTTCACGCTCAGAAACAAGTGACAAGCCAAGCATCTGACACATTGCTCGTGTGCCCTAATGCATGGACCTCGGATGAAACCAAAGCATTTAACCTGCACTTTCCCAGAAGCAGAAGCCTGTGTGGTAGATGATCCCTTCGAATTCATACCTGCGGGGATGATGAGCTGCATCTATAACACAAGACATTTTTACCAGATTCCAATCCTTAATAATGCAGAGCAAAAAGAGATTCACTGCATACCTATGAGATGCAAAGTACTAAACTACGGCGCATGCAAAGAAGATGAACAGTGCACTCATATTCCAATCACTACTCTTGCATAGGACTTTGTGAATTTATTTCAGGCATTTAAGAATAAAGACATCACGGGCTTTGTCTCCAAGGCAAGAGATACTCCCTCAGGGCAGCGACGGGTCTGTGCATACTTTCCTGAAACTCCAGTTTCCATTCCGAATTCTGGGCGCATCCCGAGGTCCTGCTGTTCCTTACTTTCCCCTGAGCTTATGGAAGCCGAGGCCCGGTCCTTGAATGTTTTATTTCAGCATTTCCAAATATTCTTACCTTTTAAAAAGCTCAAGGCTTCCAAATCCTGCAAAGTTCTGGACTTCCACACATACTCAGCTTTCACTTCGTAATGAACACAACTGTGCAAAATCACAGGCATTGTATATTTCCAAACAAATAAAGAGGGAAGAGACAACAAGATGACAAGAGTCATCTAAACCCATCAAAGGTGGAGACTACTGTATTGTTTTTTGGAAATGTCACAATATTCTTTTTCTTCCTGAACAAAACAAGTTGTACTATTTTTTTAAATAGATTAATGTGCTGCTAATTACAAAGCACAGCGTCTTTAAACCCTAAAGGCCTCGGTTCTCCTTCAGTCCAAGGGCCTGCAAAATGAGCCCATGAGAGCCCCCAAGCTAGCAGCTCGTCTCTGGACTCCAAAAGCCAAATTAAATCTGATTATCTTTTTAAAGCAGGCCACAGGAAAGGCCTAACCAGCTTCATCTCAGAGAAACCTCAAACTTTATTTTTGCCAGTTATTTTAGTGTCTTTGCCCTTGAAATCTTTCATCAGAGAAGCTGTAAGGAACAAAACGGGCCCACTAGCCTCTTCCTTTGCCTGTCTTTTCCACTGGTTGACAAAGATGCTAACAGCCAGGAAAATGCCTGGATTGTGTGGAAACCAGACACGAGGTTCAAATGTCCCACAGACCAGTTTACCAGTCAAAAGAAAAATCAAAAGGGACAAGAGTTTTCCCAGACCCCTAAATGAAATTAGAAATAATAACCCCCTGGACACTCCCATGAGGGTCAGCATTTGTGGAATGTGTGGTTGTGTCAGTATCAGATACTACGGCCACATCTGGCTCAGCAAGTGGGATTTCTGGGCGTTCTGGGACCCATGGCTGTCCCCATGCAGCCTTGTTAGCAGCGTGGACTCCACTGCCGAAAGCCAGAGTGGCAACAGCATTACAGAGCTTTTGTTCAAAGTGTTCAGATGTGCAAGGCAAAGCGTAAGATCCAACGTGTGCCCCAGGCTGCAGCTCTGAAATGAGGAACAGGCCAGGTGGGTGGTGCCTTAGGAACCCGGGCCAGGTCACGGGATCCCGGAGCAGAGAAGTGGGGAGCAGGCTGCTAGCCACGGGGGGCTCTGAAGGGGTAAAGGGCTTCAACGAAAGCAGTTCTTCCAGAGGGTGAAAGAGACGCCAGCACCTCCCTGGGGCAGATGCCCTTGCTCAACACCAGCCACTGTGGACAGAAGGGCACTTCTCAGCTAATTTCCACAAGGCATATTGAGCAACAAGCCATAATTTGCTGTTCTTGTTCTGAATTTGTGCTGGATGGTTATTATATTCATAGAAGAACACGATGACAGAAGTGGCATTTATACTGAGGTTCTAGGCCAGGTTCTTGGTCTCTCTGGATCGATGGGTAGCTTATTATTTTGTGTTCATTATCTGAACTTGCATAGACGTGTTCCTGCAACCTAATATGCACAGACATATCTATCAACACTAGGTGTTTCTTGGACCAAATTACTTTCTCAGAGAAAGTAAGTTAATCACAAATATCCACTCAACAAACAGCGAATGCTTGCTTAGAGACAAAATTGGAGCTACATGGTAAAATGCACCAAGGTAACTCTCTGGGCTTCAGATCTCCAATCTAAACAAAAGTAGTGTACTTAAGCATCTTTGGGGTTTCCTTCTGTTTGAAAAAAAAGAAAATCTCATTTTCATTGGTTTTATTATTTGTTTATAAATAGTTGCCTTTAATTTGTAAACTTCAAGAATCCAGATTCATTGTTGTGATTTTTTCCTAAATCTAAATTATACATTGAAAAGGTCACCAGACGATTCTGTTCTCACCATTGCAGCTAGCCAGCGCTGAGAATGAGGTAAACCTTAGCTGGAATTTTAAATACTTGCTTATGTATTACTGCGGACCTCGGATACAATAAACACATGACAACAAGGGAGTGTGGGGCCTTAGAACTGTTCCCATGACTCTTTTCCCACTTGATGATGTGATATCCTCAGGGCTCCTCAGTCAAGGAGAAGCAAGCAGAGCCAAGCACAGGCAAGGGCAGCAGGTCGCACCCCGACCTCTGAGCCCGACCCATCCACCACGACAGGGCCCAGCTGCTGGGAGGTGCGAGGTGTCTGATTTTTCTCTTTCTGGGAGTGCACACTTGGATGAAATGGTGGAAACAGTCATACCACACAGACATTTTCCCTTCTAGATGTTAAGAAGGGTTCAGCCACAGTGCAAGCTCTTTCTGCATTTATCTTGGACTAAAAAGCACTGGAAATAGCTCTAACATGACATGCTGATATGTGAGATGCGAGTGGCAGGGCTGCAAAGATGCTGGCAGAAGAGAGGGCTTGGCCCTGGGCAGACACTTGGGAAAAGGTACCAAGCAGGCAGGACTTTCCTATCTCTCTCTCCCTCTCCCTCTCCCTTTCCCTCTCTCTCTCTCTCTCTCTCACACACACACACACACACACACACACACACACAGTTCCTCCAGTAACTGAAGAGATGCCTGGGGCACCACAGATGTTGGCAAATTTGTGCTTTGTAGAGTAATCAATGTGAGCTGACTGCCCGAGCTCTGCCCAGAGTATTTTTGAATGTTAGGGATCCCGGAGTGCTTTCATTATGCATTTGGCAAATGTCAAGGAAATGTCAAGGAACATAAACAATAAGAAAAGGCCTGGTATAAGATGAGTGTGGCGTGAAAGGCTGGGGAAGGACATGTGTCCCAACTATCTACCTGCCTCCAGGTGAGAACCCCTGCCAGAGAGCTGTCCAGCTTCAGCAGTGCAGGCTGGAGAGCAGCAGTTGCTGACATTTTGACAGGCCCAGCGTCCTTTGGGAACTTAGTCAAGTTCAGTGTGTCATAGTGCACAAAATGTGCACAAATACTCTCACTTTGCTCATGATTATAGGAGATCTTTCAAGTCACCTGAAACTGTAGACTAAGAGCCCTTACTAGGAAACATCTTTGGACCTTAATGATGAATGAATCTTTATACTAAACAGCCTCACATTTCTTTATCAACTACCTCTCTAACCTGCCTGTTACCTTTGGCTAAGACTTCACTTCCTTCACCATGGCAATTATAAGACAGTATGTAGTGATCTCTACTAATGATGATAATAACCAATATCCACTCAACTCTTGCTATGTGCTAAGTACTTTTCAAATGTGATGTGTGTATTTTTCCATTTGATTTTCATAACCACCCTATTAAAGGGGGCACTTTTATTACCCTGCTTTATAGACAAGAAAAATCCACACAGGACGGTTGCTGTAGTTTGGATTGTGAGTGTTCTGCAAAGGCTCATGTACTGAAGGCTCAGTCCCCAGCCTGTGGGACTATTGCAAGGTGGTAGAAACTTCAGGAGGCGGAGCCTAGTGGGAGGAAGTTAGGTCACTGGGGGTGTGGCCTTTAAGGGGATATTAGGACCTTGGTCTCTCTCTCTCTCTCTGTCTCTCTCTCATTTTCCTGCCACCACGAGGTGAGCAACCTTCCCTTCCATGAGCACCCATCATGATGTACTGTGATGCCACAGGCTCCAAAATGACAGAGGCACGTGACTATGAAGTAAAACCATGAGCCAAAATAAACCTTTCTTCCTTTAAGTTGACTGCCTCAGGTGTTTTGTCACAGCAATGGAAAGCTGACTAGCACAGAAGTTCAAGTAATGACTAGTAGTTGGCAGGATATAAGGTCATATCCTGGAAATATGATCTTAGAGTTTGTAGTCTTAAAGTTTCAATTTCTTTTACTGATGAAAATGTTTCTCTCCTATACATAGCCATGGAAACTGTAAAAAATAACTATAAGCAATAGATAGCTATGAACCAAATTTTAAAATATAATTATTTTTTCTGTTTTCTTTATTGTCTCAGAGGAAGCCTAGAACTTTGATCAAAATGCATACCCTTTGGGAGGAAAAGCTACTCTGTAATTCCAGTGGCCAGCCACTACCCATTAAATTCATAGGTAGGAACCCTACAAAAATCAAGAAAGGAGTATAGTAGTTATGACAAGGGGTGGCATCAAGACATATGGGTGAGTCTCAACTCAATGGAGGGGGCAAACCTAGATGGTCACTTTTAGGAACATCTATAGCACAAAGTTCTGGTTCTCCTGATATAATTCTTCCTGCTACTATGTTTGAGTTTTTGAAATATGCTGCAAGTTTATATCCTACAAGCCTGAACTACTGGAGTTGGTACCAGAAATCTGAAGTTGGATACAGCAAGGCCTGACATAGAAATAGGGTTTGATCTCCTACATCCCATCTCCAGGTGTTTCATAACGTTTTCTTTGCTATGTTGATCCTGGCAGTCTGCATTAGTTGTCCTGAGGACATTACCCAACTCATGTGATGTATCACCCCTGAGGTCCCTGAGCACGGAGGCACATGCCACCATCTCTACAGGTCTTGACAGTGGTTCACTTAGCCACATCAATCACCCAAGTGGCATAATGGCTCCCTCACTTGGCTGTAACCTGTCAGAAATCTCACTACCAGCAGCTCATTCATTTGCATTAAAGCAGTATCTTTTTCATTTTAAACAGATTTGAAACCAAATGTAATTGAGAACTTCATATTTTAAGTGCTCTCTACTCATTTATCAACTCCATAAGAGTGCAACAAGTCAGATTTCCCTGGGGATGTGTTATGGATGTGTCTAGATGTCCCCTCAAAGTCTCACAAAGTCATAGATGGGGCTTTTCAGAGGTTGGCTAGATCTGAAGCATGTGATTCTGGAATCAAGGGTGTGTGATTAGTAAATCAGTCCAGTGGTTGGTTTGGCATAACTCTGGGTAGGATTAAGGACGCCCCACCCTGATGTGAGTGCTATTTACCCTAAGGGTGGGTAGCCAGGATAAGATATAAGGAAAAGAAGGAGGGTCTCTGGTCTCTGGTCCCTTGCTGCTAGTCACTTGTTGCTTGTGTCTTGTTTCTTGCTGCCTTCTGCCTTCTGCCTGCCATGGATTGTTTCTCCTCTGCAATACCCCTCTGCCATGCCACCTACCTTGGAGCCAGCCGGCTATGAAATGAAACCTCTCCAAACTGTGAGCTAAATAAACGCTTCCTTCTTTAACTTTGGGTGTTGGGTATTTTGTCTCAGCAATGAAAAAAGTGAGACAGGATGGCAGTGATGGCAGTCTGTCTCTCCACTCCACAGGGTGGTTCAGATCTTCCACAGTGGGACTTGGGCAGAATGGTCCCAAAGTACTGCCACAGGGCTTGTAGGTTCTAAAGAGCACAGTTTGGGAACTCTGAATTTTGAAGAAATCTCCATTAATACAGTCAGCTCTCTGGATCTGTGGGCTCTATATCCATGGACTCAGCCAACTTCCAATCACAAATACTAAAAATGAATCTGTACTAGATGTGTGCATACTTTGTTCTTGTCATTATTCCCTAAACAATACAGCATAGCAACTATGTATTTGGCATTTACATTGTATTAGGTATATTAGGAAATATGGAGATGATTGAAAGCATTCTGGATGGTATATGAAGATTATGAGCAAATGTTGCATTATTTTATGTGAAAGACTTGAGCACTGGCAGATTTTGCTATCCACAAGGGTTTATGGAACCAAGTCCCTCAGCATGCCAAGGCTCAACCCTGCTGCAGCTCTCTTGGAAGAGGTTACACGTAGGGTCAACCTCAGTGGTTAATTCTCAGTTGTGATTCATTGCCAAATGGCCCATGGGAGCCTGAAGGAGACAGTTCACCAAGTCAGTGTTGATGGCTGACAGAGGAGCATCGGCTGTCTCACGCCTTCTCCTCCACTGGCACCTGAGCATTATGAGCACCTGAGAAGCAGGTCAAGACTCAGACTCCTTGCTACCTTCTTCAATTCTGATTCAGTGGGCTGAGATCAAGACAACTTCATTTTAACACATCTTTCAGGTGGTTCCCAGGCCGGTGGTGAGGATCACACTTTGAAAAACGCTAGTAAAAAGCTTTCAGGCCCGTGTGAGGAAATCTCCAGAAGAGGCCAATCCGTAGGGACAGAGCACAGATGACTACCAAGGCCACAACCAGGAGAAATGGAAAGTGGCAGCCTCACAGCAATGTGGTTTCATTCTGGGGTGATGAAAAAGTTCTAGAACTCGATGGCAGTGATGGATAATCAACACTGTGACTGTAGTTAGTGCTCCTGGATTGGGCACTTCAAAATGGTGAAACAGGAAGTTGTATGCTCTGTGTGTTTGACTACAGCACATACATACACACAGTACATATATATACACAGTATGTACATGCATAGTACATAGATACATACACACAGTACACACATGCACACAGTACACACATATAGCACACAGTACATACATACTCATCACATATACATACATGTACAATACATGTATGCAACCAGTCCATAAACAGAACATACATTCACACCGTACATGCATATGCACAGTACATACATACACCCGGCACACACATATACATAGTAATACATACGCACCATACATACATACACACAGTACATACATACTGCAGACATCCAAAGCCAGTGGTGCCATCATCACCAGTAAGTCAGTTTGATTTGTTTGTGTTTCTGTACTGGTTGGCCCATTTGGGTAAATGGCTAAGTCAGTTTACAGTTTGAATATCTGTACCTGTGCTGCACAGCTCTTACTTTTTATGGCTCCCAGATAAGTGGGTTGAGAATCATGTATCCATGCACTTCTTTTCATTTATTGCAATACATGGCAGTTTAGAGGGAATAGATATCACCTGTGTGGCCCTATTTTACACACAAAATAGGTAGGATCAGACTAGGCTAGCAGGATTTACTGTATCAGCAGGATTTCCATCAGTTTAACAAAATACCCAAGTTCATCAGCTTATAAAAGTGAAAGTTTATGTTGGCTCACATCTCTGAAGTTCCGGTCCATGGTGGCTTGGCTTCATTCTTCTGGGCCTGTGATGAGCAGCACATCATGGAGAGAGCTGAGGAGAAGCAAACTACTGCCCTCATGCCAAGAAGCAAGAGACAGCATGGAGCCAGAGCCCATCATCCCCTGCAGGGCTCATGCCAGGGCCCTCCGATCTCCACAGGCTCCAGCTCTGAAGGGACTCCCCCCGCATGGCAGAATCTTAGGGACCACACCTTTTACACATGGGCCTTTGGGACATATGATCCACACCATAGCATGGTTAATATGGCCAGTTTATAAAAACAAGGACTTTAAAGAATAGAATACAGGATTCACAATGATTTGTAATGAGAAAACTGACTTTGGAATCTTTTCTGCCACCTAATTAGTGATTTTCCCATTGGCAAGAAAGTTAAAAGTATGCTCAGAGGGAAAGATTGGTTCACTATTTGTATTTTAAAATAATCAAGTGTTTCAACTACAAAAAGTGAAGACTGACCGTCTACTATTTAGCAGCCTCAGCTTTAGAGGGAGAGAAAAGCTGCACAGAGAGTAGAGTCCTCCAGGACTGACACTAGGCCACACAGCTCCACAGCATCTGCATCAGAACTCGGGGACTAAGGGGTAGAAAGTTTCACCTGCATGTGCTGTGTGGATCGCACCAGTTTTCTAGCGTCCTTTCTCTGCACCAACTGAGAGACTGAGTTGTGTCTGCCACCATTTCTCCAAGTCCTTGCAGTCTGAGGCGGCTCAGACTCACTGCTCACGATCTGGACCCATCTGAAGAGCCCTGCTCAGGCACCTTGGAGGATGCCCCATGTTTGGGGGTTCGCTAATGTCTGCTCATGATTGGGCCAAGGTTATTGACCTGGGGAAGAAAACCACACAGGGGAAGCACTTCCTCCTTACACTGGATCTGGGGTTCATAACGGGACTCATCCTCGGGAAGTTAACTTCAATCGCTTGGCGGAGGTGGGGTCTACCTGATCTCCTCACCTTTCCCCTCTCCAGCCCTCTTGTGAGCAAGTAGCTGAGCCTATCCCTCACCCAAAGTGAGGACCATTAAGCTCCATTTCCTGGAGCTTATGAATAATAATCTACATCAAGTACTTAGAATTCTTCCAGAAGCAAGGTTTGTCAATTCTCTATCTTTATTGTCACTCATTTATATCTGTATATATCCATAGATGTTTATTGTATTCTCTGTGTTATAGACCAATAGTACAGATGTTTATTTTGTAGCTAAGCTGTCACAGCTTTGGCCCCTGGTGGTTCTCTGTTTGGCTCTTTATTCCTTTGATATGTTTAACTACCCCATCCAACCCTCTGTTTTTCTCTTTTTGAATACTTTCTTATTTTCTTATACTAACAAAATGATCCAGGCTCACTTTGCTTTTTTTTCTTGCCCTGGTCCTAAAATCAGGCAATTTTCCAAGGGTTCCTGGTTCCTTTTATTGGAGAATGGTACTAAAAGCAAGATCTGAGTGCTAGAGGACCTCATTGCCACTGGAGTGCCACTGTTTGTGGGTCCTCTGAGCAGACATAGTTAAGAAATAAGTGTATCTATACTAAGGCATTCACTCATATTTGTATTTACACTTGCATCTGTGAGATAGAGTCTGATTCTAAGCCAGCACCAAAAGATTCATTCTAGTCTTCCTCTTTGCTTGTTTGTAACATCTTTCTCCAACAGTATGAAATCTACAATTTATTTATTGATTTCTTTTTTTTTTAGGTACCAGGAATTGAACTCAGGACCTTGTACTTGCCAAGTAAGCATGGTGCCACTGAGCTTCATCCTCAGCCCCTATTTATTGCCTTCTTTCACCCTTGTTTGTGTGTAATACAGTCTTTAAGAATTGCTGACCCTTAATCCTAGGAGACACATGCTTATCTTTTAGGCTACAGTATTTATGTACATATCTTTTTGTCTTTATCTTAGAGTATCCAATGAAAACACTATTTTCTCTAGTTTCATAGATGAGCCACTCTTTCTCCACTCCTTCAGTGTGACTCTAGTATACTTTGTAGTTTAGTTAGTCTTCTTGTCACAGTTTCATTTCCATCCTGGGGCCCTCCAACATTCATTGATTTTTTTTTTAACACAATGAAATTCAGCATCTGTGATATATTGTCCTATGGTTTTGACAAACACATGACGTCATTGTCCACTACTCCAGTAGCATAGAGAACGGGTACAGTGACCTGAAATTTCTCCTATGTGTTCCTTTTGTTGCCAAATCCTTCACCGATCCCTGGAAACCACTGATCTATTTTCTATCCCCATAGTTTTGGATTTTCCAGAATGTTGTACAAATAGAATGATATGCGTCTTTGGGGTCTAGCTTCTTTCACTTAGCAAAGCTCATATGAATCATCCATATTGCTGTGAAAATGAAAACGTGTCCCTTTATTGCTGAGTAGGGGTATACTAGAGTTTGTTTTTATGTCCCCCTGCTGAAGGACATTTTGTTGCTTCAATTTTTAGTGATTTTTAATAAAGCTATTATAAACATTGGTAGCGACTTGTTTTTGCGTGATGGTAAGTCTTGATTCACTTGGATAAAGACTTTAGTGTATGACCATTACTTTGTATACTGGCTAAATTCAACTCTGGAGCAACTGCCCAGCTGCCTTCCAAAGTGCCTGTACCACCTCGCTCTCCCACCTGCAAGGAAATCCAGGGCTCCTCCAGCTCCACAGCTCCCCACTGTGCGATATCGCCTCCTCGATTTTAGCAGTTCTGACTGGTGTTGAAGCGACATCGAATTGTGGTTTTGATTTTCACTCCCTTAGTGAGAAATGATGTGAGCCCTATATGCATTGTGCATATCTCCATTAAGTGTCCATTCAGAGAGGTTTCCCATCTTTAATTGGGTTGCATACTGCTGAATTTGAGTCACATATACGGCTTTATAAGAATGCATTTATGAATATATAAGAAGAAATATATAAGTATATATTTATAAGGCCTTTGATCATACTTGTGACTTCTAAATATTTCTCCCAAACTGTGGTCACTTTTCATCTTAACAGTGTCTTCCAAACAGCAAATGATTTAATTTTGATCAAGTCCAATTAATCCTTTTTTTCATGGAGTGTGCTTTTTTTGGTATTGTATCTAAAAAGTCACTGCTAAACCCAAGATCCTGAGGATTCTTATGCTTACCTACAGAAGTTTTATAGTTTTAGTTTTCACATGTTGTTTTATATAAGCTACGGGTGCGTGTCCTGCATGTGCTTTGTTTTGCTTTTGTTGTCGTTTTGCACAGACAGTGCCATTGTTGCAGTGTGATTTGTTGAACACACTGTCATTTTCCCGTTCACTTGCCTTTATATCTTCCCCAAGATTCGGGTTCTCTGTTGCATTCTGCCCAGCCGTGTGTTTGCATTTCCACTGCGTCCCCTCCCCTCCATCACAACAGCTCTGCACTGTTTCAAAGTCAGGCACTGTGGGTCCTTCTGTTTGAGGATCATCCCTCTGATACTTACAAAGCAACTTTCTGGGATTTTGATTGGGGTTCCATTAATTTCAGAGGTGAAATCTTCAAATAATACTGAATCTTCAGCTCCACGAACATGATGTATGTCTTCTACTTATTTAGACTTTCTTTGATTTTTCGTCTGTTTTATATTTATCAGAGTACAGATCCTACACATATTTTATTAGATTAAAGTACTTCACCTTTCACATGCTCTTGTAAATTTCGAAGTTCGATTTTCATTTGCAGGTATATAAAATATAAATGCCTTTCCTCTGTATATTACCTCATACCTGTTAACTTGTGAAACAAGTGTTTTGAAGAAAATTATAATCTGACCTTTTTTCACTGATGAGCAAAATTTCTTCCTCAAAGCACTTAGAAAAAGATATTTGAAGAATAAACCTACACATTTTCTGCTATTATACACATTTCTCAGACCCACAGATAGCTCCTGACCTAAGAAAAGATGGTCTGCCACCTGAAATGAGAGAATTAGAGATTGAAATTGTTCTGAGGTAATGTGCTCCATCTCTCGGGTCCTCAGTCGTGAGCAGTTTGACAGCACAGGTGCTGGATGGGCAGTGGGCAAAGCCTGCGAGTCCACATGCAAGGCAGTGTGACGCCTTCTAGCAAAATTACCACAACGCTCTTTGTCCCAGCAATTTCATTTCAGTTCCAGAAATTTTTCCTACATATATTACTGCGAAAGTACAAATAATGTATGTACAAGATTTTTAAGTGTAACGTTTGCAACAGAAAATGAAATAAATTGAATATGCCATGTAATGTTATGTCTGCAAAACATACTATGTAGACTTAAAAGTAAATTTCAACAAAATTTCTATTAATGGCAGATGGGATTTGAGAAAGAGGATTATTAGTAAAGTGCAACCAACAATATTCTACTTAGACCAATATATCTCAGTTAGAATTAATTTCAAATGTGTCATTAAATCCAAGAATGCAAATATATGAACCTGAAAATCACGTTCACAAAGTCTTATACCAAAGTTTCCAAAAAAAAAGTATGCTGACTCCTTAAAAATAATCAAATTTAAAACAATTTAATAGTAGCAGAGAAATTTTGTGCTCTTAATAAAATTTTAAATGTTAATTTCACTTCTATGTCCTCCCTTTTCAAATTTTGGCTTCGTGTATGTTTACAATTTGTGTAGAATATTAGTAGAGAAGTATAAGTCTGTGATTTGTAATTTAACATGCACCTATTGGAGGTTCACGCTCCTCCTTGAAGTGGGGGACCTGCTGCTCTAGAGAAGAGCCCTGGGCGAGGCTCCCCGGAAGCCTCCTACAGGGGGCAGCACAGTGGGGATTCCTGTGGATATCACCTGCCTCACGAGTGGTGGAATTAGAATGTCATGAGTTCAGGATGATATGGCTTTTATGTGCTAAGATGTGGAATTCTAGAACTTCTAGGCAGCTGGACATAAAGGAGCCAGGAATTCTGCCTTTTCTGAGCTCTAAAGAAAGGGCTTTAAGCTAGGGAAGGTCACAGCTGCTCTGTAGGGAGCACTAGAGTACTGGCTCCCAGGGTGAGCTGTTGATCAGTCACTGCCTGAGTAGAGCGGGTTTAACCCAAAGAATCACCTGAGAAACCAGGGGCAGACAATGGGAACCCACTTTTTCAGTAAGACCAAAACCACTCTGCTGAAGCTACACATTCCAAAGAATAAGCGATGACGCCCTGGTTTGAAGGGTACCGAGCATGACGCTTGGGTCTATGTCGGTGTGGCTTCCATTCTCAATGTTGGAAATCAATAATATTCCAAGGTAGACGATGGAAATGAATTCAGTTGTAAGCTCTGCATCTTAGGGCTTGTTTATGTGCTCCTCAGTGCCTAGCACGATGCCATAGACCAGAGACCAGCTCACTTTTTCTCTAGAGTCAGAAAGTAAGTATTCTAGGCTTTGGGGTCTACACTGGCTGATAAACTACTGCTCATCTCTCTGCCTGCACATGGAAGCAGCCCTGGGCAGCGTATTATTACCACGCGGGCGAGGCATCTTTCCAAGACAACTTAGAAAAGCAGGCCTACTGTGCAGACACTTGCTAGGCACAAGTATGCTGTGACTTCACACATTAGGGACTTTGACACCCCCACCAGGATTCTCTGCTTTGACCTCGCTTGAGTACTCATTCCTGTGTGTAGCCCAGCCCCTCAGTTGGGGAATCTAGTGCCAGTGAGAGAGATTAATAACTTGCGAAGTCTCTAGGCAGGGACAGGAAATGCTCCCAGAAGAAAATCTGCATAAATATTGAGTTCATGATCCTTTGGAGTCATCAGAACCTTCAGTTTGCCTTCTCTCCGGCAGGGCTGTGATATTTGGGGAGACCTGTTTTGTCACCTCGAGGGGAAGAGCTTGCTGCAAACAGCAACTGGCAAGGCATGGAGCTCTTGCTCCGACTGTGCTTTGAGGGTGGCCTCTGAACCAGTCCCTCTGTCCTCACCCAGCTCTGCTCATCCTGTGAGCCAGCGCCATCACCCCTTGCTCTCCAGCCTGATGGGAGACTGGTAGGGGCCCCACTGTGGCAGTAGTGGGGAATCCAGAAAAACAATGCATCCACACACAGTACAAGACAGAGATGTATTTCTGAAGCAACGCTCCCACATTTGCAAAAGCATCGGGAAGGGGAATGGAAGAAAGAATAGGGCTCCCACTTTCTCCCTGAAGGGTGCCCCAGGCAGCAGATCTTGAAGTTGTTTACACAGGGCCCATCTACGCGATCTCTGACTGCCGCCGCGGGCGAGTTTCTACACATCGGGGCGATGCTTCGCTTATAGCTGGGGTTTTCTATCCATAAAGTGGCACTCGAGCAATGCACCCTGTGACTTCTACCCGGATTTCAATAAAGGAGGGCTCATTTCATTGCTTCCTGACCCTGGCTATAAAAGTAGCTGTGTGGGGAAGCTCTGGGAGCCTGCAAACCTTTTCTTCCTGTGCAGCACCTGGGGATGACTGGTGAGGCTGTGCCCAGCCCCGGCTGCTGGATTTTGAAGTTCCCTTGGGTGACAGATGTGATGGTGGGATGCATCAAGCCTACCTAACTGCTCTCCTGCTCTTTGACAGATTCGGCCTCTAAACAGCCTCGAGGATGAAGGCCAGCGGGGTCCTGGTCCTGATTGGCTGCCTGGCCACAGTCCCAGAGTCCCACATCTACATCCACTGTAAACTGGCAAAAATATTCTTGAGGGCTGGCCTGGATAATTATGAAGGCTTTGTCCTTGGCAACTGTGAGATTTCTTCCTCACTGTTCTCTCCTCAGCTCAGCCTCCTCTGAGATGCTGTGGGCCCTACCTGCAGCTCTTCTAGCTTTTGTATGCTTGGGCCCCCTGAGGGCCGTGCCAGGGAGGCACATGTTCTCCTCAACTGCTGCTCTTGGCTCGGCTCCCTCCTCTTGGGGTCCCCATGTCCCCGTTCCTGCCGTCCCCTACTTCTGACACCAGCTAGCGAGGAGGAAAGCAATGCCACCCCACTGGCAGTGTGGAGCACAGACCCGAGTTCTAGTCCTAGAGAGGCTAGCCTGTGACTTGAGGTGCAGCGTCCCCCAAGTGTGGCATCCCCAGCCCTCATGTGTCCAAGGGTGCCATCTGCACTGCCCCACCCCAAGGTTTCCTGGCAGGAGGCATCTAGGTAACAGGAGAAGGGAATTTGGCCCTGTAACGGCGCAGACAGCGCCAGGCATTTCCCTCCTGACCTCAGCTTCCGTCGCCTGCCTACCTGCAGGGCTCTGCATGGCCTACTATGAGAGCCACTACAACACCATGGCCCAGATGACCCTGGACGAAGTGAGAGAGCGCCGACTATGGCATCTTCCAGATAAACAGTTTCACATGGTGCAGAGACCAGAAGTTCCAAGACAAGAACTGCTGCCATGTTGCCTGCTCAGGTGGGCTTTGATTCTCCAGAGGTAATCTCAGGGAAGAGGGAGAAGAGAATGCTGAACATCTGTTTCTGCTTCGACCAAAATTCAGAGTTCAGATGCACAAGCATGTCTGTCCTGGGGCCTGTGAATTATTCAGCCGTCCCCAAAGCGACGCGATCCTGTGTCCTAGTGCACAAAGGTGACTTAGTCCTTCCCGATGGCTGTTAGTAAGCCCGCCATGAAAACCGTGCAGTGGACAAATGGGCTTTCTGCCCTGTCCTGTGGCGGGATATTGGGGTTTTCATTAAGAAGGAGGAAGCTCTTTGCCAGCGGCTTTACATAAACAATTCATTCCAAGGATACTGTTTGTGGTTCCCTGCACACACACTACATTTTTAACAGTAGAAATTAGATGAGAATTCACTTCCAACCCCTCTACTTCAGTCACAAGAGTCCAGCACTGAGAACAGTGAACTACACCAGGCACAGGTTCGGCTTCACAAAGCTTCTACTATGCAATGACAGAGAATTTGTGCTGTGTGAACGACTATCCCCTGCGTGGATTGGCTGTCGTGGGCTCCAGAGGAGGGGATATGATTAAGAAAATCATGGAAAACGCTGTCGATGCAACAATACTTGACCTGGGGCTTGGAATAAAGATGAGGCGTGGGTGTCAGAGACAGGGAAGTGGTGCTAGCAACGGGACAGAGGAGCGAAGAGCAGCACACAGGAAGGTGTGGGGCACAGATGGGGACAGCGACATCCTTCCTAGAAGGAATGAAGGGGATTTAGCTCAGTGGTTTCGCCACCTACTGCGCAAGCGCAAGGACCCGATTTCCATCCCCAGTACCGAAAAATAAAAAATAAAAAATAAAAAAAATAAAAGGAATGAAGGGGAAGTGGAAGAGGACTCCCAGGGTGGGGGTGGAGAGGCCCAGTGCTACCCAGTGGTACAGGGCAGCGAAAGCCAGGCTGAGGAGCTCAACTGTCTCACCTAAAGCAGGCAGCAGTGGAGGTCCGTCAGTTAACCGCTGCTTCAGAAAGTGACCTGCAGGCAGCGTGTGGAGCAGGAGGAACATGAGACCATTTCAGGGCTCAACACGTGCTGAGCTAAGAGACACGAAGACCTCAGCTGGGTCGTAAGAGGGGCAGGAGAAAGGGGACAGCTGTAAGGGCCGCCACCAGGCAGGATGCAGCCAGAGGCGACTGTTAAATATGGTGATTAGATGGTGCATCTCCGTGCATGGCGGGCTGAAGAACACCAACCCAGTGTCGCCGAACCAACCCTGAGGCCTCATGTCACTAAAGGGTCTTTGCAGATCTGACCAGAGGTGCCGAGGGAGAGCAGGGGGATTTTCCTGGGCAATGCAAGTGGACCAGACTAATCACATGCGTCGCGTCATCACAGCCCTGCTGTGGTCAGAGAGACCCAATGACAGAAGAAGGACAGACACCAAACGTCAGGGCCAATCAACTCCACTTCCATGATGAGCCAAGGAGTGTGGCCAGCCTGTAGAAGCTGGGGATGGGGAACCAGGGTCTCAGTCCCGCAGCCACAAGGAACTGATTCCCAAAGCCTGACTAGGCCAGGAAATGGATTGTCCCCTGAAGCCCTTGGAAAGCAAAGCAGGCTTCCGACACCTTGGTGTTGGCCCCATGAATCCGCATCCCCTCCCAACCCCTAAAACCACGAGAGAATTCTGTGCTGTCTGTGCCCCATGTTTGTGGAGTTTGTTCACGAATACAGCTTTCCTCTGCCTCTACCCACCCTGCAGCAGGGCCTGGCGCAGGTTCCTTGTGAAGCACGGAGAGGTTTCTGTGGTCCGTGATTACAGAGCTTCACCTCCGAGCTCAGGCGGCCCCACTGGTGTGGCTTCCAGGGAGCGCGTCACACACGGCAGGACTGGTGTGGCGTCCTGAACCTAGCAGCAGAGAGGGCCCCACAGTCCCTTTCAAGGGACCCCCCAAAGACCCAAGGAACTCAGAGAAGGTCACAGCTTTAGGGGTCTACAGCATTCCAGCAGCCCTAGTGTTAGAAGCAAGTCCGATTCAGCAGCAGTCAGACTACGGGGTTTCCCTTCCCACCACCGGCCGCCCCAGCTCGGGCAGAAGAGGGCGTGATTCTCCTCCAGACAGCGCAGTGTGAGATCTCTCAGCGGGGAGAGCTCCAGGGAGACCGAGATGAGGCCCCAGAGCCCGGCTACCTCCTCGGACCCAGACCCTAGGTTGAAGCAGCCGGGCTGTCCTGCCAGGGGGGTTTCTCCTCGGGAACTGGGCCGGATGAGAAGGAAGAGCGACTGAAGGCTCCGAGTGTGACTCCAGTAAACAAGACGGGTCCGACTTCTGCACAGGAGAACAGTTGAAAACCCTCACCTCTGCACAGAGCGTCCCGGGCTCTCTGGGCTCTGCCCCCGCACAGGTGGGCAGCCAAGGCTCACAGGGCATCGCCAGTGGGCAAGGAGGAGACTCGGACATCAGGTGAAAGTGTGAAAAGCAGCGCTGGCAGGGAAACGAGACTTTCAAATCCCCCAGAAAGACCATCGTGTGTGTGGCTAGATAAGAGAGAGGTATTGATAAAATAAGAATAAGATATATTTCTAAAAGAAGAAACAATAAAATAAAAAGTTCTCAAAGTTCTTAAAACCTATAGAAGAAACGGAAAATAGAGAAATAAGAATAAGAAAATGAGTGGAACTGAAATTTACAAGTTTCAACAAGAGGAAAGAGAAACAAGAGAATGAAATCTCCCAGAATTTTTTCCAGCACTTTGGGAGGCTGATGCAGGAGGATTTTAAGTTTGAGTCCCACCTGGACAACTTAGTGAGATCTTGTTGCAAAATAAAAACTTTGACCCTATCTTAATATTTAAAGTTAATTTCTTATAGCTAGCATATAGCTATGTGTGGCTTTTTATATCCATCCTGACAAAAACTGCTTTTTAATGAGATTAGGCTATAGGTCAGTAAGCTTTTCCCATATGGACAGATAGTAAATATTTTACATTTTGCAGCCCACAAATTTCTGTTGCAACCACTCTGGCATGTCGTGGGATGGAAGCAGCCACAGAAAATATGGAAATGAATGGGCCTGCCTGTTGTCTAGTAAGGCTTTATTGTAAAACATAGGCTCTGTGGGTCATGGTCTGCTGACCCTTCATTTAGACCCTTCATCTATGTTTAATGCGGTTAATTACTATGGTATGTCTAACTTTAAATTCAACCCTGCCATTTGTTTTCTAATTCTACCGTCTACTCCTGGTGCTGTCTTTCTCTGCCTTTTTAATTAGGTAATTATTTCTCAGTATTTTTCCATTTTCTCCACTGGCCTATTAACTACATGTCTGATTGGGAAGGGGGTACTGGGGATTGAACTCAGGACCTTGGGCTTGCAAGGCAGGCACGGTGCCATTGAGCTACATCCCTGGCCCTTGTCTGATTCACTTTTTATGCACTTCAGTGTTTACAATAGACATCATTACTTAACTGTGTCTACCTGCAATCAGTGTACTCCTTCACATGTCATATGTGAATTCTATCCCTGTGTATGTCAGCTCACCCACCCCATCCGGATGCCATGTTGCTGTTTTCTACAGCTTTTATATACCTTGAAATGCATTTTATTATTTTTACTTTAAACAATTATCAGATTGGGAAATTTTTAAAGTGAGGAAAATAGTTTCGTTATATTTATTTTCATCATATTCACAATCTGCAACATACTGCACTCCTTTGGTGACTCTTTTGGGTGGAAATTTAAAAGCTCTCATTTGCTTTCAGCCTAAAGAACTCCACTGCTTTTGTTTAAGTAGAGGTTTGCCATGAGCGTTCTCTCAGATTTTGTTGCCCTGAAAATGTCTCTATTTCGCTTTCATTTTTGAGAATATATAAATTCTGGGCCGATGAGGTTTGTTTTCTTATAACTATTGCCTTCTAGTTTGCCTCATTAATGATGAGAAGCCAGCAATTTCCTCATTTTTGTTTCCTATATGAATCATTTTTCCTCCAGCAGTATTGAAGATTATTTCTATACCACTGATTTTCAGCAATTTGAATAGGTGTGGAACTGGCGCTTGACTCCCTCAGCATTCACTCACACTTCAGACCCTTGAGCTTATCATCTTTTACTGAATGTGGGGGAATTTCTCCGTTAGGGTTCTGATGACACATACATTAAATTGTTGATGCTTTCCTATAGGACACTGAAGTGCTTCACCTTTTAGTCTCCTCTGCTATCTGTGTTTTATTTTCAATAATTTCCATTGCTACATCTTCAAGTTCTCTGATCTTTTTTCCAGAGTGCCTGCTCTGTTAACCCTATTGATGAGAAGTACATTTCAATTATCACTTTGCAATTCAGTGTTAGGTAATTTGTATATCATCTATCGCATGTTATTCAGGGTTGCTTTTAATGCGACTCATTTATTATTTCACAGTTCAGTACGGCTGAGGGCCCGGCATAGCTCTGCCAGGTGTCCGTACTCTTCTAAGTCCTTTCAGTCTGTCGTGTTACTCAGGTTTTCAAGTCCTTGATATAAACATTCATATTTACCAGCATATTTAACTGTCTTACTGCCAACTCAATCAACTGTATCTTTCCATTAACTAATTTTTCTTCTGATTGTGGAACATATTTCCAAGTGTCTTTTCACATGTAATAATAATTTATTACATTAATTTCACATATAATAATAATTCATTGGCTACTAGACATAGTGTATGTAGTATTGTTGAGTGCCTAGATTATGTTGTCTTTCTTCAAGGAATGTTGATTTTATTTTGGTGAGCAATTACGTTCCTTCCCATCAGCTTGGGCCTTTCAAGGGTTGCTCTTACACGTCACTGGAGAAGCTCTAGAGTGCTCTTTCTGGCCGGGCTACTTTGGTCCTACTACCAAAGCGCGACTCAGGGTCTCTTTTGCATATTCTAGGGCCTCTGGAAGGTCTCTTCCCTCTGGCTACTCAGAAGCCAAGAGTCTCCCAGCACTGTGAGCTATGTGGCTGTCCAGTCCCCGGCAGTGGTTGCTGCCCAGTCTTCACGTGCCCTGTTATCCTCAGCCAGACTCACTGGTTGGTACTCTTATTCACCTCTCAGGTATTCCTCTTTGTAAATTCTAGCTGCCAAGGCCTTTGATCTGTCTCTACCTAGATTCCTTTCTCCCAGCTGGGTTCCACTTTCTTGATTTCTTCCAAGCAGAAAGTCACAGCAGCAGTCAATAGCATTTGCTTCCTCTCTCTTGAGAATCATGATTTGCACTGCCAGTTTTCCAATGTCTGAAAATAATTTTTCATACATTTTGTTCAGTTTCCTAGCTGTTTACAGTAGGAAGTAAAATCTGTTTCTCCAGCATGGACATGCTTGACTTTATAGGCAATTTATTAATTTAATGTAACTCACTATAATTCCAATTAAGGAAGGCTGGAGAAAATGTGTATCTGCAAAATATCTTTTGATTCTAGGACATTGAAGTGTTGGGTGGTCCCTGATTAGAGGTGGAAGAACATTCATATCTGTTTTCTCATCATAAAGAGCATGGTGTTGGAGGGGTGGGCTGTGGCTCAGTGGTAGACCCCTTGCCTAGCATGTATAAATCCCTGGGTTCAGCCTTGACAGTTAAAAAAAAATGAAAATTTTAGGGAGAACTTTACGATAGAAAACCATGTTGGCTTTATATTCTAATCATCTCCCTGTGACTGGTCTTCCTCAGTCTCCAGCCAGAAAAGCTTTAACTATGAGTAATGTCACTTTGTCCCATGTATTACAGAAATAGGGACATTTGTCATGGAACCCTAGAAACAAATTAACATTAGCGTATGTTTACAAAGAACATGATACCACATCTATGTAGAATACAACTGCACCTCATGCCTATTTCAGAAATGTCGCAATTTCCTCCCATTCCAAATCGTACTCCTAAAATTCCTGCCTCCCTTCCTCCTACTAATTAGACAGAAAAGTCTCTTTCCCATATTTGCTGGTTTGAATGGCCCTGCCCCAAAGTTCACGTGTTGACACTTAATCTCCAATCCCTAGGTTAATGGTATTTGTTGGTGGAGCCTTTGGGAAGTAATTAGGATTAGATGAGCTCATGAGGACAGGGTCCCCACAGGCACTAGTGACCATGCTGGTGTGCTTGCTTGACATCACCAGGTGATGCCCTGCACCGGGTTATAATGCAGCTGGAAGACCCCACCAGATGCCAAGGGGATTCTGAAACCATGCTCTTGGGCTTGCCAGCCTTCAGGATCACGAGTCAATAATCTGCTATTCTTTCTAAATTCCTGGGTCTCAGATATTTTGTTATCGCAACAGAAAATGCACGGACAATATCTAAATCAAAGGTGTGTGATCTCCTGGTGCACTGGCAGTCCTCATGTTCCTATAATGGCACAGGCTTTGTTAAACGAGAGATGCTTAAGGAAAAGAAGGTGATCACTGACGCTTCCACGTACTCTGGTCCACTCACGTCCATCTTATTTCTCATCTGCCGGGGTCTGAGTTGGCCTTTGTCAATTCAGAGAGGGCGAAGAGGTGCAAATCCTGGGCACGGTAGCTGTAATTTAGTTGGGAGGTGGAGGATGCTGTGAAGACACAGATTTTGAAATGGAACTGGAAATAAATAGCTCTTTTGTGTAGATTGTTGCCACTTTCTGTTGTTGGAAGTAGGAGTCTATTCCGTTGAATAAAGCTTTGGTTTCCAGCATAACCCTTTCCTTGTTCACATTTGACTGGACAGAATTGTCTATTTAAAGTAAATTGGGCAGAAACAATTACTGGGGTGAATCCTGGGGAAAATCTGCCATCTCCGCTCATTCCCGCCGCTCTGCTGCCCCCCTGTGCCGATTTCGTGCTGTTTTACCACCTCAGGGCCTCACTGGATTCTCTGATTCTGTCTCCACCTTTCCTAAGCAAATCCGGTCATAGCCAACTAGGACGGTTCGTGCTTTCAGCTGTGTAACAAGCTCTGTAACCAAGTCTCAGTGTGATGGTTTCCCGCTATGGGGTCCACTTCCTAGGTCCACAGCGGCTGCCCCTCCCATGAACCCACCAAGCGAACTGCCCGACCCCAAATCCTAAACTTGCTCTTTCACTCGTGCCCAGGATAGGCTCCACCCCTGGGATAACAGTGTAATCTGTTTCTTCCTCACTCTGATGATCGGGTCCTTCCCGCCCTGAGAGACCCCAGGGGCCCCTCTTCTCCCAGGAATCCTGTCCTTCCACTCCAACACAAGGCTCCTAACACAAGCAACCCTGTGCAACACAATGTGCTGCCAAGGACGGTGAACACAGAGCAGACACCCAACACTTAAGTTTAAAGAACCTCATAGGCAAATAATAAAAGGTCCATAAAATATGTCTGTCATCGTTATCAGCTTCGTTAGCATATAATGTTCCACAAGCAGGAACCTTTGCTTAACTGTCCTATTGGAAGGAAAAAGCAAAGGATAATAGAAATTAAGCCTTAGGTTGAGTACAGGCTCCTTCACTGGGTGTGTGAGCTCAGATTTTAGGAATAATAACAGTACCCACCAAAATGATTGCTTTCAGGATTAAAGGAGATTATACATAAAGGAATTCAACATGCACTGTATATAGAGTTTATTTCTATGTTAGATGTTATAAGTACTTCTATCTTTTGAAACAAAAGCTTTCATAAGCTGATACAACTTTACTTGTCAGGGAAGAACTGGCAGCTAAATGCTAGTGGTTTGCATCCATTACTGCAGTTGCTGACACTTATAGAGGATTTCTTTTGTTCATTTTAGTTTAAACAAAATTAACCACATGTGGAATGAATTTGCTTAAAAGAAATGTACACTACTTCCTGTTGTAGTTAAGTCTAAATAAGAAGCAGAACTAACATGGTCAACTAGCATAGTTGAGGAAGAATTCTACCTTACAGCTGAGTTTACAAAACAATTTGGTATCACTGTGCTCTGCTGAAATGTAAAATTTCAGGCTAGCATTGTTTGTTGTTGTTGTTGTTATTTTTCTGGTAATAAAAATAATGCATTTCCATTAAAAAATTACAAAAGACAGCAAAGACTTAGGAACACTGATCATCTCACGGGTAAGGGCGAATCCTCAGTGTTTGTAAACACATGAACACATGAGTCTTTTTCTCTCCAACCCAGTGCTGTCCACTAGGACTTTGTGTAGTGATGGTAACCTCCTTGACCAGCACCGTCCAGTATGAGAACCACCAGCCATGAGTGGCCTTAGGGCAACTGACAAACTGAATGTTTTTGCTTTTCTTCTGTGTGTGTGTGAGACAGGGTCTTGCTATGTAGTTCAGGCTGGCCTTGAACTCACGGTGATCCTCCTGCCTTAGCTTCCTGAGTGCCGGGTTGAAAAGCTGAAGTTATAATTCTGCTTCACAGCAATTAAATTTATCATGTGTTATTTTAAAGTTTTTTCAGCTTTCTTTGACAAATGAACATTGTATATATTCAAGGTATATGATGTGATTGTTTGATATAAGTACACATCGTGAAATCCTTACTACAATCAAGTTAATGAATAGATCCATAACCTCACATGGTAACATTTGGGGCAGTGTGTACAGATGTGTGTATGATATGAGAACATGGGTCACTCTCCATTTCCAGTGTACAGTATAGTGTTGTGAACTGTAGCCATTTTGTTCTACATGAGACCAAAACGTTAGGTAACTGAAATGTTGTACCTTCTAATAAACATCTCCCCACCACAGCCTCTAGGAACCAGCATTCTGTTCTGTGCTTAAGTCCAACTTGTTTTAGATTTCTCCAGATTCATTCATGTTGTTGCAAATGTCAATGTTTAATGGTTGAATAATATTCCACTCAGTCTACATACACCATATTTTTATCCAGTAACGGACAGAACTTAAATTGCGTCGGTCAGATGTGGCTAATGACTACCATACTGGTCAGTGTAGCTCTCAGCAGATGTTTTCACAACACTGGGGATGTAACATTACACTGGGAATATTTCCCCACATTATTAAACATCCTGTGAAAACATGATTTCAATGCCTCCTTAGTTCACTAGATAAAGGTATTATTATTATTCAACATCCCTAATTATTAGGCAGTTAGATTTTTCCATTTAAACTCCCATAAATAAAGCTACAGTAAACCACTTTATAAATAAACCTTCAACTACAGCCATGATTACTTCCTGAGGATAGATCCCAAAGGAGAAATTACGAGGTGGAAAGATAGGAACTTCTTTGAGACTTGTTTCTGAAAAGCTGGACCTGTTACAGCGGTTGTACTTCCACCAGCAAGTTCTCAGAGCTCTGTCTCATTACACTCGTGTCAACAGTGAGCACTCCCCAGCTATCTTCTTTTGAGTCCATGATTAATTGATAAATTAAAATGATAGCAAGTGGCTGGATTTCCTGCCGTTGATCGGGGGTCATGATGGTCATGCAGATGGACCATTCAGGTCCCCAGGAAGACAAGTAGACCAGCCGCATCTGGGTGATGGCAGACAGTCCATCCACTGCCTCCTGCAGGGTCAGCCTGAGCTGCAGGAAGCTGCTTCCCCTAAGGTGAGCCGTCCTGGGCAGCCCACACCCAGGACCTGAGCGACACCCAGGTGGGTAGAGCAGCCACTGTGCCAACTGTTCGCTCCAGAGCTCCTGGCCGGCACAGCTGAGCTTGTTAAACCTACATCACAGTGGGCATCTCCACCTGCCTGACTGCCTTTCCTCTTCCCACAGTCTGAGTCTCTAACAAACACCTTAGACCCAAACCCACTTCAGCATATGCTCCTGGAGAACCCAACTTGCAGCAGAAATGATGTTGGACTTTTCATATTTATTTGACTTTTCTGTTGTTTGTGCTAAGGATTATGAAGTCACGTCCAGGCAAACAGAAAAAAATGTTGACATCAAAAGTACATTTCAATTGAAAGATTTGTTTTATTTGAAGCAGCAGGAAAAGTAAGATAGGTGCATTTGGTTTAAAAGTTAAAATTTTCCACATAGGAAAACACCTTGGATAAAATCTTTTAAAGCACAAAGTGGAAAAATACAATATGCAAAAGTTTAATATTTACCTACAAAGAGAACATAGTGGCAAACTAGCCTGAGTAGTGAAAACATGACGCTGTCTTATCTTATGTATTTCTTTAGGACATAAAACAACTTCCCATTGTGCTTTCTCTAGATAGATCCCCACAAACCCTTCAGGACTAAATGATTCTTCTGAAATTTCAGGTAATCTAAGATGAGGATGGTTTTAAAAACCAACAACCCAACAAGGTATTTTATTGGTGAAGAAACTCAACAAACATGAAAATATGGTTCTGGAGGGACAATCGCAGTTCTTCCAGCCGTGTGAGGTCCCCTCACACATCACAGTTCCAGTTAACCCCATGGCTCCTCTTCCTTACAGCGCTGCTCACAGATGACCTCACAGATGCAATTATCTGTGCCAAGAAAATTGTTAGGGAGACAAAAAGGATGAACTATTGGTAAGAGTCCTTCCTTGGGCCACGCGGGCGGGCGTAAGCAGAACCTATAACGAGTCTGAGCATCATGGCTGTGGTGGTCTTGGACAAAGTGTCCTCTGCAGAGGGGTCCAACGAGGACCATGACCTTGTCCATCCACTTCCTCATCGGTGTGCAGGTGTTCAGGGGAGACAGAAGAAGGGACGAGTGTGGGGAGAAGAGAGATATTGAGTCAGAAAGATGTGCATCTTCACAAGAAGGTGTTTCAAATAATTGGAGAAAGAGGTACTTTCTTTTTTTTGTATTAAATTCTTTTATTGGTACATTGTAGGTATACAACACAATTACATTTCTCATTGGGAATTGTACCTTTACATAATGCATC